>JAOWBL010000021.1:7197600-7234767 GCA_028564865.1 Zenarchopterus dispar | reverse complement strand
GTGTGTATATATATATATATATATATATACATATATATATATATATATATATATATATATAGCCCTTGTGTTCACAGGCTGACACATCTTCCAACACAACTTCCTCATATTGTAATGAGATATCGGCGACACTTTTTGGTCAACACGGCACTGTAATACAGTACAACAGCCGATTTTATTTTTTATTTGTCTTTACACCTCTCTTCAAAGTTTTAGGTGTTGGAGTGTCCCATTCGACTGACTCCATCCCATCACTAAGGCAACGCGTACCTCTGTCTGAGAGTTTACTTCTGCAATGTAAAGATAAATTTGTAAACAATGTTTTTTATACTGTATGAGAAGGCAGAGTGTCCCGAGCCTGAGGACTCACACTAGCACATACCTAACTGAACTGTAAAACATTTTACAAATACGTCTGACTCTCAAATACTTGCATTTTCTTTGTCAACAGTTCAGCTTTAGTTTTTGTTAATTCTCTGAGTTTGGCTGATGGGAAATTTATTTATATGGCCAACTTTCCATTGATGTTTTAAGTTTGCTTGTGTAGCCACAGGTCTTGTTGCTATGTTACGGATGTATGCCAGTAAGACTTCCTGTTCAGGATGTAAAAGATTTGATTAAGTATTGCTACTGAGATGTTTTCAGTCCTATGGCTTCCTAAATAAACTAAAAGAATTGTCTTATTCCACTGCTGACAAACAAACGTATTCTCTCATGGAAAGATTTTTTTTTTCTTCATAAAATATTCCTTTTAAGTCCTTCTCTGTGTAGATGAGTTCCTACAAGTAATGCACATCAGTCAGGCTTACTTCGCCTTCAAATGGGTCTTTGATCAGACACACCTCCAGTATTCCCCCACCTATGCTGGCACCTGGGATCATTAATGTGGAATTATTCTCGTATGTCACGAAGTGCCACATTAGCTTGTGATGGAAACGGTGGCATGCGATGTTGCCTTGTCTCTGTTGTGGCTTCACCAAATGGATTTTCTAATAATCTCGTCTCTTCCAGCTGTTATCCCTCTGACCGACTCTGAGCACAAGCTGCTGGCACTTCATTTTGCCGTGGACCCCGGCAGGGACTGGGAATGGGGGAGGGACGACAATGACAATACCAAACTAGCCAAGTAAGTCTTGCGTAGTGCATCACCGGTTGATTGTTATCAACAAAGCATACAGAGGTATTCAGTAGGAAAAACGACTCCGAAGAGACTAAGAGAGCGAAACTGCAGGATAAGGCAGTTCTTTCTCTCCACCCACAGGGCTCTGCGAGGGGGATTTAGCTGTGATTATGAAATCCGGGCTCAGGTCACTTCAAACGACGAGTAGTGAGAGAACAAACTGAGTCACGTCAGTCGTACGTTTCTTTTCACGGGAGTGGCGTGGCTAAAGCTGCAATGCCCTCTTTGGGTTTTAGAGACGGGTTTGTGTAAGGGGTTCAGTTTAACATTCCTACTGGTGAGGACTTAACTTGTTCTTGAACAAGCTGCAGAATGAGTATCGCAGAAACAGATAGGAAAGATGCCCAAACCACATCCTAACACCCACTCTTCATGTGACCACTGGTACTGTTCAAGGGCCACTGTACTTGTACATTACAGCAGATTTCTTCAAACTCAAAACATGATGTGGATATGCAGACCCATTTTTTTTTTTAGAAGGCCATGAACTTTTTTGCAAAAATATTTGTTAAATCAACAATAAAGTTCCTTGTGTTTAATCATGGGAACATGTTATTCCACAGTCTGATCTTGTCCCTGGAGGCCAAACTCAACCTGTTGCACAACTACATGAATGTAACATGGATCCGAATCCCATCTGAAACAAGGGTGAGTTTGCCTTATGTGTGTCTCGTCGTGGTTAATTTATCGCTGGAGAGGCTCCCTCATTCCAGATGTTCTCAAAACCCCGAAGTCCAATCAATCAGTTTTATATCCTGTCAAAATGCAATTATCTCTGGTATTTATGTGTGTACTGGTTAT
Organism: Zenarchopterus dispar; assembly: GCA_028564865.1. Lineage (NCBI taxonomy): Eukaryota > Metazoa > Chordata > Actinopteri > Beloniformes > Zenarchopteridae > Zenarchopterus > Zenarchopterus dispar. The sequence continues at coordinate 7,232,786 of JAOWBL010000021.1, read as the reverse complement.
GAGTCGTCTAAAATGAGCAATTAAGTTTCAGTTTGTCTGGAGGGAATTTATCAGAGCTCTACCACTCCTAAACCTTTATGAATTTTGGATGTTTTTTTCCCCAGGCTCCTCTGGCTCAACCAGAGTCTCCCACAGCCTCTGCAGGTGAAGATGTCCAGTCTCTCGCCGAGTCGATGGACTCTGACCGCGAGTCTGTTGGCAGCAACTCCAACGTCAACACAGGCAAGTCCAGCAAGGAGAAGGACAAAGACAAGCAACGGAAAGACAAGGACAAGAGCCGGGCGGACTCTGTAGCCAATAAACTAGGAAGCTTCAGCAAAACACTTGGTATCAAACTCAAGAAGAACATGGGGGGTCTCGGGGGCCTCGTACACGGCAAAATGAACAAATCAAATTCTGGCTCAGGGCGTAATGCGGAAAACGGAGGGGAAAAGGCAAAGAAGAAGGAGTCTAAGGCGAGCAAGGGAAGCAAGGAGGAGTCAGGGCAGTCGACCAGCTCCACCTCCTCTGAGAAAGCCACCAGTCCCTCCCCTACAGACAGAGACAGACCCTCCAGCTCCTCCCCGACTGAGAAAACCTTGGAAAACTGGAAATACAGCACAGATGTCAAGCTCAGCCTCAACATCCTGCGAGCCGCCATGCAGGGGGAGCGCAAGTTCATTTTTGCTGGACTGCTGCTCACCAGCCATCGGCACCAGTTCCACGAGGAGATGATTAGCTACTACTTAACAAACGCCCAGGAGCGTTTCACGCAGGAGCAAGAGCAGAAGAGGAAGGAGGCCGAGAAGAAGCCCCCTGCTGCTAACGAGGTGGCCGTGAAGAAGCCCGAGCACGAGAGTGTCTTCCAGAGGGAGAGGTCGGACAGCTCGCCTCCGGAGAGCTGCTCCCCCATCCTGCCCCACCACACCTACAACAACTCGCAGCCCCTGCTGGGCCTCAAGATGCAGGGCAGAAACAGCCCCACCCCTGCAGCACCTCTCGTTTCTGTCCCAGCGCCTCCTCTCACCCCACCAACAGTCTCTCACCATGTATCCCACCCAGTCCCAGCCCCCGCACCTTACTCCTCACCCAGTATTGGTGCTAAGAGACCCGGGCCTGTTCCTGTGTCTGCCCACTACAGCCATACACCACCCATCCAAAGGCACAGCGTGATCCACTTACAAGATGTCAACATGCAATCCTCCATCTTCCAAGACGAACCCTACAAGCCAGTGGTCGGCACCCTAAAGACATGCGCCACCTACCCACAGCAGAACCGCACACTCTCATCCCAGAGTTACAGCCCCACTCGCCTGCCGGGGGTCCGCACCGTCAACACCCTAGAAACGCTGTCATACAACATGCCCGGCGAACACAAGTCCCACACCTACACCAACGGATTCAACGCGGGAGACATTCAGGACCGCCTCGAGTTTGCGGATGAGGACAACTCATCTCACACCTGGCTCAACCAAGACAAAACCAAAGGGCGGAGCTCTGGAAGCCCTTTGTACTGCTTTCAGCAGCGCCGCTGCAAGAGGGAGAACTGCTCCTTCTACGGGAGGCCAGAGACGGACAACTACTGCTCCTACTGCTACAGAGAGGAGCTGAAACGCAGGGAGAGGGAGAGCAAAGTGCAGAGGCCCGTATAGCCATCACCGCTACGTCAGCCGCAGCACGGCCGCAGGACACTCGAGGGAACAACACCATCTGCACTCTGCCTTTAGAGTTACCCAACGGTGAACATTTTACGGTTTTGTTGAAGAATGCTCGTGCGTTCCCGTCAACCCTTCCCTTGTTAGTAAAGGTTGTTACTTTATAAATGAGGGAAGCAGAACTCGAAACAGTGAGCAGCTTTGGCCAGATATTATTTTCTTTTACTTCTGTCTCATTGAATTTAGTCTTTTACTTGTTTTAGAGTAAAAGTCATCTTCCCAGAAAGGTAATTTTCTGTATGCGAAGGAAAGCTCTTTATTTTTTCAAGTACAAAAGATTTGCATCTCATCAGGAAGGAACATTTTATTAGCTCTTTTAATCAGTTTGAATGCAATACCTCTGCCTGGTTCTTCAAAAATCTCTGTGGGAAATTTGTAGTTGTTTTGCAATCAAAAGGAATGAAATGGGGGATTGATATTAGACTTTAAAGCAATAAATTGGTGATTTGTTTTTCTTTTCTTTTTTCTTTGCTACACTCCCAATTTTGTCTATGCACCGATAATATAGTTACTGTAGGTTAACTGTGTCTTGTAAATTGTAAAAGAATGTCTAAAGTGTGCTTTTGTAAACAAATTTGAACTACAGGAATCAAAATATGTAAGCATTGTAGATTGTAATGTTGGATTAGAATGAAATGTTAAACTGTCTTTTGTTAAGTGTACCTTTTTTTGTCCTTGCCGCGTCGCAAGGGTCGGCTGTGTCAGGATTGGACTCCGAATATTTTATAAGAGATCATTTCACCTTTTCACCTGTAGACAACCTCTTGAAGTCCACAAGCACTGCCAAGCTGGCTTTAGACAACAAATTACAATCCGAAATTTCAAAGTATTTCCGTGCCAAACACCGAATAACGTGTGTAAGATGAACTGCTTCCCAAATATGCAGTGTTTATGGTGTGTTTCTCTGAGTTGCCTGTAAAATACTCTTCTTGGTAAATGTGTTTAGATGAGACAAACTGAGTCGTGAGATCAGGCTGACGTGTACTTGTCTGAAGTGTTAATACATGTCTACCACCCCTCCCTTCCTACAAACACACACACACACATACACACACTCGACACGATGTGCAATCATGCTAACTAGCACCACGCGGTGACCTGCAGCGTAGACGCATCACCGCTCCAGTGTCAGATTGTTCCTCTTTCATATCTAGAGGCCGTTTAAAGAAGCACCTGCTGCTACGAGCACCTCAAGCCTTTGTGATCATCAGTGCTTTAACCAATCAGAGGGATTTAAAAGAAAAAAAACCCAGGTCTCTAAGTGCTTTCTGCTCATTCGACATGACTACTGTAAAAGACACAGTGTTTGTGTTGCTGTTTGTTCTGGTGATGCTTGGGTAATGTACCATGCTGTCCTTAACGAAGTGTGTCCTGGCCAAGGATGTCCACTGCTCCCTCGGTTTGCTTCTGTGTCCCTCCTGTACTGTACACGCTGCAGTGTTGCTCCTCTTTGTTTCTATGTGACTAGTTCATGGACTCTTCACCATGTTAGGACTGTAAGATATGATTTTGTATTCCTTTAAGAGTTTTACACTACTTTAAATTATTGATTTGCACATAAGGTACAAATGTAAATATGAAAAAAAAATAGTTTATTGTTACAAACTTTGTGTGTCTGTCTTATTCACGGGGGAAGGCGCTTGAACACGCATTTGGTTTTTACACTTTTGGTTTCTTTTTAACAAGTTTCTCTACGTGCCCTGAAATATGCTTTTGACATTTGTTCCTGCCTGTAATTTTCCCTTCTTTACTAGTGCAGCCTAAAACCAGATAATAATGAGCTGAAAGTATTTTAAAACTACCAGATCATCCAACTTGATTGGGGCATTTTCCAAAACAAACCCTGATGTTTGTTGTTGAAACACATCCAAGTTTATCAGTTCTGGAAATTGCCCATCATCCTTAAACGGGTACAGCAGCACATTAGCGTTGCGTTTCCACCCTTTTAGTCACCCTCTTGAGGGCCTTTCTGTTATAGGCGATACTATGCCTTTTTTCCTACTATTTGACATGTTTGTAGCATGCCTTTGTTTAAAAAAAAGAAAAAAAGAAAGGAAATCACAGAAATACCATATGAAAGCACATATTTTAGCCGTGAATTTACAGCTTTGTTTATGGCAGGTAAAATTAAAGCGTCCACTTAGTCAGTTCACTGCCATTTTCCATAGTCTGTGCCTTATTTGGAATTGATATTACAGGTTTGTGCTACCCAGGTAGCAGATTTTATTTCCTGCCAGAACGACTACACTGTTTCAATGGTTTTAACCTATAATAATGCCTTTCTTTAAGTCCAAAAAAAGACAATGATCCTTATCCTGAGAAAGTTCAGTAATGATTTACTAGCAGAGGTGTGGGTTTATTAAATACGAACAATCAAAATCAAGAAGTTACACTTAAGGATATAAGTAAAGATAACTCAGCTTCTGCTTTATTTTCTTTTTTATGTCTATTTGGAGTTAGTATTTTCTTATGTTTTAATTTTATGGAAGTGCGTTAATTCAAAAAAAAAAAGTTAACTGGGCATTAAAATAATTGTGTGTGTCTTTAATTTGGCTCAAACAGCTCAAAGAGCTTCACTTTGGTGTTTAAACTAGGGCATATGCTCGGAAAACGTAATTAGTCCTGGCTTTTTTGGCAAGTCGTAACCGAGTGATGAGTAAATTTCCACCAAAATTGCTTTTGGGGTTACAGAGTTGAGGAGCTGCCAAGTAGGGCAGCATCCCGGACCCGGAGCTCTAACTGTGCCTTACTCCTCCAGAGGCATTTCTGCGTTAGAGGAAGGATTGACACACACACACAAAAAAAAAAGCAACAGCACAGTCTGGGGGGGGGAAAGATTTTCATCAGAGGTGTGGAAAGCTTCCTGCATGTGAGCACATCAAATAACATTTAAAACCCCACAAACTGACTCAGGGGATATTTTATTTAACCTTTTTTTTTTTTTTTTACCAGGTAAAAGCCTGAGAACAAATTCTCATTTACAAACAAGACCTGGTCAATGAGACTAACACGGGACAGCCTGCATACACAAACAGACACGAAACAAGATTAATGCAACATTAAAACAACATATTGTAAGAAATCTATTTGTCACTGGAGCAATATAAGGCTTAAGTTCATTAACGGAGAAAAGGGAATGAATGGCAAGTCATACAAACCTGTATTTATTTATATATATATATTATGAATAGAACACAAAATCATGGGGAGAAACGTTATATATATATCACTTGAAAATTTGGTTGATAACTGGCAAGAGATCAGTAACTTGATTGCACGTAAAAAGGGCATCCGATAGTGAGGTTCACTTACCACAACAATCTAAATTTACAAATAATTTGGGTATTTCCTCACTGATGGCATTACCTTTTTAGTAGACGGACAAATCTCTGTCCACAGGAGCCAAGGCTCAAACACGTCAAAGCCCAAATTTAATGGCTGTTATTTGTAGGCCCTCAAACTGAAATGCATAAAAAAGTGACATGACCTGTTATGGAAAGCATCACATTCCAGCTTGTTAAATGTACGCACACTTCAAAAGTAAGCATCTGCCAAAGGGCAGGGGTGTATTATTAATCAAGCCATGACTGAAGAATATATAAACGCATGTTTTGTCCAGACAGCAAGGGAAGACCTTTTTTTTTTTTTCAGTAAGACAATATATGACCACATTCCGCATGTACGTATATCACAAACATCACTAAAAAGACCCTCATGCCATCCAGACATGTTTTCCATTGAAAACGTATGGCGCATCAGTAACCAGAAGAAAAAAATATTCCTGAAACTACACATCAGCAGGAATAAGAAAACACATAGCCTTTGAAAGGACAGAGTTTGGTAAAGATTTAAGCTGCTTTAAGTTGTTTGTGGATTGAACTCAAAGCAACAGTGTGACGTCACAGCTTCACAATAGCTGCAAATTTCAAAAAATGAGAAAATAAATGATGAGAAATGTAAAAAAAAAAAGTAAAGAAAAGAAAATCAGAGTGTGAGGTACAGTTTCAGCACAGCAGCATCAAATTTGAGCTGGTTAAAACCACTCAGCCTGCACTGTTTGGGAAGAACTTAGTCATGTGACTAAACCAACAGAGACACAGTGTGAATTATACTTCTTCAGCTTTTACTGCTCTAGAGTACAGTTGGGTTGGTTTTTTTTTTTTTTTCATATGGAATAAGGTTTAGAGAAGAATTATAGCTGCACGTGACACCCGACGTTAATCACTCAGCTGCTCTTCGGGGTCTCTTTCTCTGCAGCTGTTATACACCAACTCTAACGGTCTGCATGTGACTCTGTCTTGAGTACATTGTCTTCTTTCTTGAATTTCTTCTTCTCACAGTTTCCTTTGAATTTTGCACGAGGAAGCTCCCTTTACTCTTCAAAATGACAATCTGTGCGGTAGATAAGGAGGGCTTTTTCCTCAGGCAGCACAGGCAGCCTCAAATTCACCCAACTCATTTGTAATGAGAATTCATAAAATTACTCTAGTTTGCATTTTATTTGATGCATCTGTCTCCTCCTTCATTTAATTAAAATAATTAAAGGCCTTACAGGAGCACAATACCTCATAAATATTGATTTTTATGGTAAACGGTTGTCTTGTTACAGTGAATTGTACCCCTCCCTGTGAATATGAATATTTGGATATTGTCCTATCAGGACAATCCTCCAAGCCGTCCCCCTTTGGTAAAACTGGAACCTACTCCACCTGACAGTATTTACAGGTCTGTTTTCAGCACACTTTCTTCTTTTGATGCTTCTGCTGCCGTGAGTGGTATACCAATCCCCTTCCCCTCCCTCCCACTGCCCACCAACGTCCCATAGCTCAGCCTTGTTCTCCACCAGTGCCAGCCTCCGGTATCTGAGCTCATCCCACCCGCTCTGCTAAATCTAGCGCCAGCCCTGCCATGCACCACACTGGAGAGTGGGCGGATCACATGGCCCTTCATCATGCATTTTCGGGGTTGGCTTTGAGTTATAGCCACACATGCATGGGCCTCAGCGTGTTTGAGACCTTTGCTGCTGTTGCTGCTGCTGACCACCTCTTTTTCTTTTCTCTGTTAAGCAGTTCAACCAGTTCCCATTCAGCTTTACCCACGTACCCCAGTGGAAACATAGACAGTTTCAATCACGCACTGCCTCCCACGTTTTGGACTTTGAGTGTGACTACCACGGGTGTACTAATCAGCACTGGGTAGCACCACCTGACCACCCCCTCATTCCTCTTTTGCTTTTCTCACTCTTTATCCTGCACTTCCACTAAAAATGCACTGAAAACTGCACTGCTCTTGTTCTAAAGCTAGGTTTTTGCTGCAAACGCAGTCTCACCTGGTAACTGAGTAGTTATGATCCAAGAAAAGGTGTGACTGAAGACATAAATCAGTCAAATGGAAACCACATCCTCCACCCCCACATCCTGTCTGCAGGGTGATACCTGCAGAGATGTGTTCCCGCTGCTCATATAACCGTCTGTACTTTGCCCTGCTTCTGCAGCAGTAGACCTCACTAAAGAGAGATAATGCGTCATCTTGAGAATAAACATGTGACTGAAAGATATGAAACTCTGAGAATACATGCCTCTCCCACACAACCACCAAAACCCCACATCTTTTTTTTGTTGTAATGCAAGATACACTATGCGTGAAATATCTCAGTCAGTGATCTGCAGAGGGACTCTGTTTAGATTCTTCTGCTGCTGCATGACCAGAAGTTCCACAATAACGTGAAGGTAATGTATGGGATTTCAATAGTAAAGCAAATGATAACGAATAGAGGACATGAAATTAAACCACGTAAAAGTTCCTTTCTGTTGTCACCCAAAACGATGATGAGAAACAAGCAGAGGGAGCATTCGGTCTGTCGTGGGCCACTAATGCGTGGTGCTGCCAGGGGTGGCAGAGTGCCTGCTTTTCTAGCTCCAAACTGCCTGGAGACAGGAGGTGTTCAGCTCATGCAAGAACACCGGGATTCTCATGAAGAATTTTAATGCCTGCATTCTGTCTTCTCTTCCTGCCTCACTCCGTATGATTCACTGGAGGCAGGAAAGGCCACGCCTGTGATCTCTGGTCATGGCAAAACTTGGCTGAAGAGACAGATAGCCCGGTGGCAGGGATTTTTTTTTTTTTTTTTTACTAAAAGTAAAGGCAGACCACTTTTAGGTAGAAGAACTCTGCTTTTGTGCATCATTAAAAGTAGGCTGTATGTGACAGAAGAAGGGTGCATTTATGCAGAGTAATCCACCAGCCTGCTGTTGTTGCTTATGTGCTGCAAACTTCACACAGTTTATTAGTCTGAAACACAAGAAGGAAGGAAGGAGTCTTAAGCATTTGTTGCCCCACCCATTGTTGATACCCCGGCTGTTACTGTAAATATTTGCATGGGTGAAATGCGGGAACAAGGTGTACTTCCTGTTGCAAGAATAATACTGAAGCACAAGGCAGGCTTGTGAGAAAAGGCAATCTTAGAGAAGAATATCTCTCCACCTCTTTTTGCACTTCTGTGCAACTGTTCTAAAAGGCAAATTTACAGTTAGAAATAAGCAATTAGTTAGAGGAGGGCTGCTAGAGAAACCATACAAAAAAACACAAAAAGTTCCTAAACTGAATGCGTAAATTGTAAGCAATAAGATAACCCCCATCACTCAACCTGCTCAGTTCAAGTGGGCTTTTTAACTTTACTGGAATGGTCATTAGTTAACTGCGACTAATGTCTGTTAATGTAGTTCCTTGACTTCAAGGGACTGATAAACAAACTGCATTATGCATTGCACTTGAAAACCCTCACTGGCTACGGTTGACAGGATTACAGTTCATACGTTTTATAAAATATGGATGTGACTTCCTGTCTCAAAAGCCAAGCCAATGCAAAAGTGTTTTGAACCATCATCCCAACAATAACCAGCAGGGTGCAATTTCCAAAAGAAGTCTTTTTATATAAATATAGACTGGACTGTTTCTCACTTGATTTGAGATATCAGTATGCATTTTCCAAATGAGTCCATGGTCTTAATCTTTAGCCTTGCACCTTATTTAATACAACATCGTCATCATTTTGCTGACAGTGCTCTATTTTGAGATAACTTATGCAGTTATGCAACAGGAGTATTTTGTTTCAACAATTTTCAGCCTTACCCACATAACTTCCACTTTCAAAAGACCAAGACTGGAAAGCAAGGTGCTGACCCTGAAGATTCAAAAATATGAACTACTGGATAGCTTCAGGGGGCTCCTGCTCTCAATGCTAATGATGAGTTCCACTTACCTCGGAAATCGGATCTGAGAATGACGTCGCGCTCAGGTCGAACCTGTTCCAATTACAACAGAATTCCACCTTCAGGTGGTGTTCCTGTTGAAAATGCCAACTTGGAACTTGGAAATTTCGACTTCCTCCGCTTGTTTGTGCTTGTATGAAGCTAATGCAAGGACAGCCTTGAAACAGGAGGATACAGCTAATGTGCACATCAGGTAACCCATAACACCCCATAAATATAGTTAAAACAAGTATTTTTGACCAGGAATTGTAATTTTCTATTTTAATCCACAGAGACAAGTTCTTTTTGTTTTTTTTGCATTCACTATACTAGTAGCTTCCAACTTACTGTGGCTGAGGGCCATTACCAATCCAAAAACAGTGTAATTTTTTCCATCTCATGGCAGAAAGTATCAGGTCTCTTGAGTTTGAATGTAATTAATACACTAAACTGCTTTTTTCCACTCTTTAATCTGAACCAAGTCAGAGATAAAAAATGACACAGCATTGCTAAAGTGACCATTTGCTCATTTTTAGCCATCTAATTTTAATTTCTGGTACCACTGGTTGTGCTGGTTTTTACCCAGCACAACTCCAAAAGCCTGCAATTATTTCAGAATACCAAAGAACAAGAACCAAAAGGACAATCAGTTCCTTGTGACCTGTAATTGTTTTTTTGTTTCTTTTTGTTTTTTGTTTTTTTTTACAATTAATCATATCCTGGAGTCCTGCCACTAGGCTGAAAAAATGAGTCATGAATCCACACAACACCTGCTGCCCATCAGGTGACACGTTTTCAGCATTATGAGTTATCCATACTACGATTTCAAAGCTTCAGACTTCAAGTTCTTCTATGCATGTTCAAGCCCATAATTGACTTCATAATATAAAAATGAATATCATGATGAGTGCCTGTGTTCAATAAATATCATCAATATCAGTTATAAACAACAGTTTCAGTTCTCTATGACATCATGGAGAGCTGATGTCAGAAAAAACTCTGGAAGGAAACATTCTCAACATCCAGAAAACAGAGTAATCCATACAAAGGATTACTAAAACATACTTTTGCCTTGTTTTTTCTGCCTCTAGTCACATCTAAGATGATAACTCATCATAATAAGTGTAGATCAGTTAGAAATAGAAATTTTAGAGACATTTTAGCATTTCACGAGTTAATACATTTGAATGTTTAAAGTATCATATTATGTATAGTGACCTGATAGATAAATGAAACAATCCACTTGTATTTGGTTCATGACTTTAGATTTGACTTTACTTAAAGACATTTGAGTTCTCAGATCTCTTGACTATTTGCTGCTGAGACAGACAGATCTTGAGCAAAAGTTTTAATCCCCTGATCTGCTTATTTGTAAAATATTCATCCTGCCTATTGTCAGACTATTTGGTGGATGCATGGACTGTGTAAAATGTGCATAGTTTTTCTTTGAGAGACTGTAGGGCAAAATAGTGTGTTAATATTCATGTTGGAGTTTTCCTTTCCCTCAGAAGTTAATAAATTCAGAACCTGCTGGTCTCCTCAAGGGATGGGTTATTGGAGAAAAGATATACGCTAATTCCCAAGCAGGGTTTGGCTGAACCCATGTTATGTTTGAGGCAGATATACATTTGCAGTCTTCTCATTTTACACATGATTTATAAGAATCAAAAGATTCAGCTTAAGTGACTCTTTTTTAGTGTTATATGTCAGTTTCCTGTTTACTCCTTTACTGCTGTCACAGTGACTAATAAGAAGAAAAAAAAACAAGACCAAACTTATCATGGTGGCTTATTTTATGAATTTATTTCCAAATGTAAACCTCACTATTCATGCATACGAGTTATGACAACATACATTATTCAACAATCTGTTATTTTTATGTTTGCATAGGACATAGTCACAATATATTGTCTAACGTAAAAAATAATGCCATAAAAAGGTACAGCAGAGCAGCTAAGACCAGCACATTGAATGTGTGTAGAATCCCAGGAACTGTACAACTGTAATACTTGAATGTAGTGATTTTGGTTTGCTGAGAAAAAAAATAGAACAAAGTGACACCTGAAAGCTTAAGTGAGGTCATTGGAGAATGTACTGGCCATAGCTGAGTCGAGTTATTTACAGAATATATTATACTGGTGCTATTAGAGGGGAAGCAGCACCATGGAGTCACTACAACAGGCAACTGATGGTGAGGGGCAGAGGAGAAACACACAGAGGTATCAAGAGAGCAACATTACACTGAGGAGGTACACTGAAGAAAAACAGGTACAGGAAACAGAACCGAAAAGCTGGTGAAAGGCTCTCTGTTTGTAAGGGAGGTCAATGACAGCGCTTTATGCTGCCTAACTTGGAGCAGACTAATCCTTTAAGGGCAACAATATCCAAAAAATACGATCTCTACACTTAGAAGCAGTAGCGGCGCAGTGTCAGTTCAAGCAGCTGAGACCACACAGTGAGCAAAGGGTACCAGGAGATCGGGTCTGCTTCTCCGCCATGCTGCCATTTCTTACTGCTCCGTCTCTTTAGACTCACTCAGAGTTAGTTTGCTTGTATGATTGAATGAGTTGTGTTGAGTCAAGTTACTTTTGAACGTAAAAAATAATAGTCACCTTCATGAGAAGTAGAAAAAGGTCCATTTCAAGCAAAAACATCCAGTAACAACACACACAGCACATAAAATTGAACCCAGCAGTATAAGCGGTGTTGGATTCAAAATTACTGCAACATTCATCTTTCCCTTCAAAGCCTTTGGTAACAACGATTAATAACCATCCTACAATTCCATGGCTGCCTCTTAAAATAATCATAATAATTATTCAAAAAAAAAAAAGACCCCAACTTAAAAAAGCCTCAGGCTTTTGTCATTAGGGAAGACATCCTCTGTAACTTTGAACTCTGTAGATATTCATTCAAATTGGCTTAGCCTACATAAAGAGCCTAAAGAATATGGAACGATGAAAAAGAACAGAAAAGAAAAGGAAAAAGTACCATATACACATCTCACAACATGTAAAACCTCACAGTCAGGACAAACTTCTATTCATAATCTACGAAAAAGCATCGAATCAACAGAAGCAGCACATTTATAGCAAATGCAATTTTCAGTCCTTTGGAATGGCTGAGCGTCTATCATCATTAGGACTGTTTTATGTCAAAAATATCTGCAGTAAGCCATTATACACTGCTTGAGTGTTAAACAGCAACAAAAGAAGACAAAATTAAATAATAAAAACAAAGCCACACATTCAAATGTTTACATAAATCAGAAAAAGAAATATTTAACTTAGAGCAGCTGCATATCAAATACGCAGAGTTGCTTCATCAAATCCTGTAAGGACATAAAGACATGTCTCACGCTATAAAACTGTACATGTTTGTTAATGTCTGATATAAGCTCGGTTATTTATTCTCAATATTTGTATCCTCTTTGTGAAGCTTTGGCACACAATTGCGTCAATCATGCTCGTACTTTTGCTCAGAAAGTCTCATCAGTTATTTTTGGATGTCATTCATATGAACTTGAACTGTTAGTTTGCATACTTGGCAACAATTAAATTCCTTATATATATATGTGTATATATATATATATATATATATATATATATATATATATATATATATATATATATATATATATATATATATAAAACAATTAGAAGAAAATAGTAATTGGTACATTTAGTATCTTGAAACCTACTATGGTTCAAAATCTTTTTTTCTTCTTCTGTGAAATATATGATCCTACTGGGATTACAAGCAGAAGTTGGATTTAAAACAACTATTTCAGCTAAGATAACGTGTAGCTCAGAATGGTGGAAATCATGTACAAATATTCTCTGTAACAAAGAATAATGAAGAATTGATTTTTTTTTCCTCAGTGATGTTCTTGGAAATATCATTATTTTAATTAATCTACAAGGACATGCAGGACCTGGCAATATGGGATGGTTGTATAAAATGTAGCCCAGTGTTTGGATATTTTTTTCCTCATTCCATACAGATAAAAAGTCTCATTATGAAACTTTTCATTCAAGTAAAATTATACTGGCCAGCCAACACTACCCATACACTTTCTAACAAAATGGGTTAGGTACCTCCCTTATTCACAGCTGTTTCCACTGGTACAGAATGTACCAGACCAATCGCAACAGAGCAGAGGCAGGTTTTATGATGACTCATGCATGAATGTTGACGAGACATGACTCGAAGCAACCAATATGACTGCAGAATTGCTAATTACACATCAGAGCAAAGTGTTTTTTCCTGAAAAACTGACATTCACCGGCATTCCTGTTCATCTGCATGCCAATTTGGATTGTTGATACTAGTCTGGTTCTTGCTCCGCCTACTTCACATACTTCATTTCCCTGATTGGTTCGATGCTTATCCAATGGCAACCAGAGGCAGCTTAATCTGTGCTTGTTGGTACTGTTGCATGGAAATCAAAGTCGAACCCAGAGGAACCAGACTACTTCTTTAAATCAAAGAGGGAGAGAATGAGGATGGCTGGCCAGACGAGGGACCAATAAAACCACCAAATAATTGTGCTACTCATCAAGCAAAAGTAAGCTACATGATGGATGTTTTGAAAAGATATGCAGGTACAAAAAAAGTCAAATATTTCAAGAGGTATGATTTTTGAAAAATATACAACCTTATACATTTCATGAGACAAAAAAAAAAACAAACTATAATGATAATAATAATAAGAAATCATGACTACATTGCTAACTCACAATGTTGTGGTCTCTATGGAAAACTTTTAAAAGACTAAAATAATAAGGAAACTTAACCACACAATCTGAAATTGACAAACATAGAGGTAAAAAAAAATCCACCCACTTTTTTTTTTTTTCATTTTATGACTTAGTAGGAGTTTTTGGATAGCGGGCCAACTGGAATAGCCCGCATCCTGACATCAACAGAGCATTAAATGTTCCTGATTAAAGGGATGAACCTCATTGATGAAGTTGTGATTTGAACAGAAATGGTGCTTTTAAACTGCTTAACAAAAAAAACAAACAAAAAAAAAAAAAACAGTCGACCTTTGTGACCTTTACGCTACGATGAGTTTGAAAAAGTTGATGAAATGACCTGAAGGATTTCAAAAATATAGAAAAAAAAAGCATGAATAACTAAACAAAAGAACTTTACACCTTTCTTCAGAGAGGTTAATAATTAGACATCAAAGGCAAGTACAATAAAATAGGACATGTACAAAACTGTGTTCAATGGCCTTTTGTGTTGGAATTATTCAAGTACATTTCTTACAGCTAGATTAAAAGTTTGTGGACACTCTGTCTGTGGGTGCCTACATATAACTGATGCAGTCTGGATGGATGGGGCAGACTGGGATGTTTATACTGTCGCAGCTGCTTTATTTTGAGACGGAAGGAGTTTCCTGTTCCATATGTCCACTCCCTCTAAGAGTCAGCGGTGTTTAAAGGGCCGTTTCTCCGAACACAACTCCAGAGAACATCAACAGCAGGACAGTAGGATGTCATGAAGACACAGGTTAGGCAAAGGGGCCGGGCCTGCACTGACGCGTTCCTGTGTTTCCAGTGTTGTCGGACACTGACCTGCAGTGAACACTAAGCACCCAGGAACACCGAGGGGAGGCAGGCTGATATATGTGTGCGGCAACTGATGTTATGACAAAATCCAGAAACTGTCCCATATATCTGCTTGGCAGATGTCGACCCTGAGGAAAATGTGCAGATTATAGATTAAAAACTGAGTAATGCTTGATGGTGAGCTACTCAGAAAATTCTTCTTTTTGCAAGCAAGAGTCCCACTTAAATTCGGGTTTAAAATCTTTTTTTTTTTTTAAATGTTGTGGACAGAAACAAAAAAAAAAAAAGCTGTTCAACAGCAATTGTAAAAATGTAAGACTCTCACTTCTGTCTCTGAGAGCTGACGATCAGCGGCATTCAAAGTGTCATCTTGTAGCCTTGAAACTATTTAAACATTTTACAAATTGTTTTTTATTGTGTGTGTGTGTGTGTGTGTGTGCATATGTCTGTGAATATGTGCGGTATTTTAAGGAAGCCTTGGATCTAAATAGGAGATGTTTTCTTTCTGGAGAACGGGACAGAGCAGATTCAGCACAACTTTAAAGGGAGACGGCTGCTGTGGAGGCGAGGGACAAGGCCTGCCATTCATGAACTTACACCTGCCAGAAAGTCTAAAAAAAAAAAAAAAAAAAAACAAGAAACACTCTTTGCTTTCAAGGCAAAGTTAACATGCATATAGCGTCAAGCCCAAGGCTGCGGGGCGAGACTCGGTGCTGAGTTTACACGCACAGATGGTGATGGCAGTCAGTTTGAAGGAGCCTAGCAGGTCGCAGCTACATGGATGACACCATTTCCCACTGTAGGGTCGAAGCATTAAAAGAAAATGCAGGCATAACACAGACCGGCGGTGCTGCAGCAGTTTTGACAGCGGTGCCCGTTTCCGTGGAAGGTTTACAGTGCCTTTTGCCTGACTTATTGAGGCATGTCTGTCTAGAAACACAAGTGAGCTTTCTCACGGGACATCTGAGCGTCACATGCTGGATGACGTGAGGCTAATCAAGCGCTGCGCTTTGCTGATATGCTCATTTTGGTTCAGATGTTTTTACGATGGTTTTAAAAGAATCATATCTTGTGAGAGAAAAAGTTTGAAAGCAGCTGTTTGGGAGTTCAGGTTTATCAGTGTGAGGCCGGAGAGGCGGCTTCCTTGGCGCTGTGAAATCCGACTCTCCGGCAGAAGTAGGAGGAATTCTGTTTGTGCTTAGATTGTAGCTGGGCAGATCCCACCCACGATGCTAGTGTTGTCTACATGCAAATGTTGTTCATACACCTCTCTTTCTTTTTTTTTCCTTTAATCCAAAAGTTTAAATAAAGCCACTAATTGCAGCCATTTTTCTGCTGGCTGTTTTTTTTTTTTTTTTTTTTTTTTTTTACAAATGGAGGGAAGAGGAGAGTCGAGGGGAAGGAGGAGGAAATAAGGGTGTCTGCGACTGCGCGTCTCCTCCTTTGTGCTGTTCAGCTGGTGATAAACCTCTCCTCTTTTATCAGGACCTGCCCTCTCTTGCCTGCTTGTTGCAGATATTTCCTTTGTTCCCTCCGAGCTCGAGATGTAGCAGCCCAACCCAGCTCAGTTCTGTCTACCACTCCGGCCTGAATTTGACCTCAGAATTAGGCAACGTTCGTGTAATTTGGCAGACTTGGAGCTTCACTCCTCTGACAGGACAGGTAGAGCCTGATGAGGAAGGACTGCTTAGGAAATGTGTCACACTAGCACTCCCTCCAGAAGGCCCTGCAAAGATTCTTTTGGGTGCAGCTGTTTCCTTCGAGGAAGCCACCAAAGGCGGCGGCAGGAGGTGCAAAGTGAGCAGGCGTCTGGCTCTACCTGTGTTTTTGCCAAAGAGCGACAGGCCTCTGCGGAGGGCAGTTTTAGGAATGAATAAAACGCTTTCATTCACTCTTTTCTTTGGTAATTTTCTCTATGTGCTTCGGAGACAGGCAACTTTCTCAACTTTAGTCCCTTTGTTTCCATTTTGGGGGAAAATACTTGCTGATGAGACAGCATTTTGTTTAAGCATGAACAGCTGCTTTGAAACTGTCTCTTTTTAATGGTTCAGAAGATATTTTTTAAACTACAAATCGATTTATAATAACTATTAATGCAATCTAATCTCGTTCCTCCCACACAGTTTACACTGCACACAACTATTTAACCAAGTGCAATGTTTTTAACATTACTGATGTATTTTGCTTTTCACTGTGGGGCTATGTTTGTTTTCTCAAAACACCGTAATTATAAGTCAACCCCGTGAACCTAAAAGAGGGCAGAACTTAAGTTTTGGGTATAAATGACCCCGTAACTGTACGGCTATTTTCCTTGAAAGCCAACTGTAAAGTATAGAGTGTAAGTCGTGTTGTAAGTGTAAGGCTGCAATATATGTAATGTGTGTTTCTCTTCACCATCTTCATTCTTTCAAGCTAGCAAGGCCATCCCTGAGCAGGGCACAAAATTCAACCCCCGTTGAATTTCAGAGTAAAGTGATGAGTATATTGTGCAGTCAATGTGAGTACTTTTAAGTACTGTGGTATTACAGGAATAGTAAGTGTCTTCAATCCTGAGGTGTGTGTGTGTGTACCCCTTCTTCCAACCTGCTCAAAACACAAACCAAAAAACAATACTTAAGAAAAAAAAAACATTGTTGATAACTTATCAGGGAGTCTGTCTGTTCTTTTCTTCGTCTAAACTGCAAACGTATATTGAACAACTAGCCACGATCAGAAGCTATTAAAAAAAAAAGAGAGAAAAAAATACAGACATGTGGTACAGAATGTAGATATCACCATCTGGGAAAGGCATTATCTTCTTTAAGGATCACACAAGTAATTGCACTACAGTTAGCAGTTATGTACAGTATGGTACACCACAGCAAGCACGGGAATAGCAAAGCGTAGGGGGGGTGAGGGGTGCTCAGTTGCTGGCAACTGTGCAACAAAAGTGTTAAGATGAAAAAACATGGGCCTCACAGTCTCGAGGCAGCAAAGTGCGACCGGGTTTCAGTTTAAGGCGAGTTGGCTGGACTGAGGGTGGGGCTGAGAGTGGGGCTGGAGGCATCTGAGCGGCTGTAGTCGCTGAGGGAGCTGGGACGCTTGGCGTTGCCGCCGTGGGGCCTCTTCAACATGCCGGGCTGGAAGTCCGAGTGGCGCCGGGCGTGCTTCATCAGGTGGTCGCTGCGCATGAAGCGCTTGTCGCAAAGCGGGCAGCCGAACTTCTTTTCCCCCGTGTGGGTGCGGTAGTGGCGGGCCAGCTCATCGGAGCGGGCAAATTTCTTACTGCAGTCGGGCCAAGTGCACGGGAAGGGTCGTTCGCCTGCAAAACACACACAGAGGAGATGCAGTTACACTGCGTCTACTGAAACCATCTCCCAGCTGCATTTGGGCAAAAGACAGTGGTACACTTTTAACAGGTCACTAGTCCATCACAGGGCCACATATACACGACCATACACACTCACACCAAGGGTGACTTCAGACTCACCAGTAAACCTGACGTGCATGTTTTTAGAGTGCAGGAGGAAGCCAGAGTACCCAGAGAAAACCCACACGAAGATGGGGAGATAATGCGAACTCTACACAAAAAGGCCCCAGCTGGGAATTTGAACTAATGATATTTTTCCCTGTATCTGTTTTTTCTTACTCTTAATCTTTTCTAGCTAATTTTGTTTTATTTTTACTTATTATGATTTGTTTTATGCACACTATCCAGATGTTAATAAGTTATTGAATTACAACCCCAAATCAGAAAAGGTTTGGATAATATGAAAAATGTAGTTTTAAAGCAGTACGAAGGACTTTGGGGTTTTTTTTCACATTAAAATATCCATTTTTTAATAAGCACTTTATCCAGTGCAGGGTCCCAGGGTGTCTGCTAGAGGCTATCTCAGTGCAGAGGGGCGAAAGGCAAGGGTGTGTTAAAATATCAGTTTCAATATAATACATTTAAAGAAATACTTGATTACTTTTAGGAAGTATCGTTTAGCTCTGTAATGATATTTATCGAGAGCACTGATACAATTCCAAACTATTTGGACTTGTTGCTGTGCTTTTTTTTGTTTTGTTTTGTTTTTTTTTTTTCCTTTTTCCATCTTTTGAGCACCCAGCATTAGTTTATTCCAAATAAAGGTCTGCAATACTGACTCTGACCACTATACATGTTTCTACTGTGTGAGAGGCCTCCCAGATGCCACCGACCCCGGAAATGCAAACACCATTTCTGTACAAGCTTAACATTAGGCTAAATAGAGATATTTTTGGCAGCATTACTGAACTCGCTTGTATTAATATAAGAAAAATTACAATGGCTAAAAAAAAAAATGTCAATTTAAATGTAGTGGAAAAAAGGTAACCATCGAGTGGCTGGCTTAAAGGTTGAAACAACATGATTAAAATGCTGTTAAAGTCCTAAAAAAGTTCAACTACTCTTGGGAGAATAGTAAGCAGGAATGTAAACTATATCGGAGTTGTGGTAAATGGGCCAGAACATGTTATAGCTTCACCAAAAATGCCTCTACCTCCAGGAGTACTTAATGTTTGGACACACAGGTACACTGAGCCTTCTCAGGTGTGTCAGTGGTGCCAGTCTTAGTGGGACATTATCCAAATGACAACGACTAATCTGCTGATAAAACTGCTGCTCATAATGTAATAAACAGCTCATCACTGCCAGCAGTGACTCTTTACACAACGAATGGCCAAAAAGTTATTCCTAAACTATGTTTGATACATCGTTAAGGGGAAGGATATTAAAAGCTACTGAGATATCAACAAAATATTAAGTGGCATGAGACTAATAGGCTGTAACAATGAGACTTCCAATAAATCAACTTAAAAACCGGCATGGCACGAAAGAAGCAGACACAGTTTAATTATCTAAGCTCCAGATGCTAATCACACTCACGATGATTACCCAGCCCATTTCCCAACATGCAACTATCTGTGACTCGGCACATGGGAAATTACACCCTCCCAGCTCCATCAGGCAATAAAAACGAGCTTGAGTCAAATTTACTCAAAGCCAGATGGCAATATACAGTATATATATATATATATATGTAGTTATATACTTTTAACATATGTTACAGATTTTCTTCCATTTATTCTGAAGTGGAAATAGTGGACATTGAACCATAAAGCAGCATTTTGTGGTGAATATGCCTAAAACTTTATTTCACTTGGCTTAATTTTTTGAACAACAAAAACAACATCCATAAGTATATTAAGAGCTATAGAGAATCTTTTGGTTCCCTCCTTTGAGTATAAATTATCATGCAGACATATGAAGCACGAAAGCGAAAAAGATGGTGATATCCATGAATGTTTATAGATGATACATAAAGAATGGGCCTGGCAAAGGCTTTCTTTGTTCTGTGGTTTCCCTCTGGGGCACAATGGAAACAGTGCTGTTCAGCATCAAACACTCATACGCTACCTGATGCCAGAGAGTCTCAAAAAACAAGAACTCTACTGCACTACTTGTCTCGGGCCCCTCCCCACCCCCGATTCTGCTTAGTTACAAAACATGCAGACAGACAGAGCAAGTCTAGACAGTACGGTCTGTGTTCCTGCCTCTGACGCCTCACCTCAGCCCTCAGACAAGCTCAGTCGGCCTTGCCCACTTCAGTTCCTGCAGGCTCACACAGGGCTTAAAGTGTTACAGCCTCAAAATGACAAATGTACATTTGCATGTACACACTGCTCCATGACCTTTTATACAAACTACCTGAGCTGATGGGAATCTTCAGGTGGAGCTAACGTACGTAGGAAGGTGCGCATCTGCTCTGCCCTGCGCTAAGATACAGTTAAAGTTCATAAATAAAACCCGGCTGGCGTCATCGTTTGAAACTGCTCGCACTTGCTGGAGTTCAGCTTCCTTGAAGCGTAGCTTCTGGTGAAAAGGGAAGCGCCGTTAATTTCAAAGCACTCATATGACTGAGGTGTCCCATGTTAGGCTGATTTCATACCGCATTAATAAGAAAAGGAGGCCAGGCTGCCTCCTGTTACAGCAAAAAGAGTTATTGGCCTTAAAGTAAAGCTAACTTCTGCAGCCTGCTTAAGGTTCAATGTGCAGTGTAACAGATCCAGCGGCATTAATATTTAAACAGACACTGGAGAGCCGGGCTGAGATATCCAGTCAAGTTGCCCTGATAAAGTAACGTGTAGTGGGAGCATCTGATAATGAGGAGCAATTCATTGGGAAAGGCCAAATGAGTGGGACACTATTTTCAGGCCAACAATATAAATATTAGTCAAATTAACTGTCAACTGAGTCACTTGCTACAATGTCAACTGTTCTTAATTTTTAAACAGAATAGAAATTAAAATGGTAAACGTTGTTATGCCAGTTATTGTGTGCGTGTGTGTGTGTGTGTTGGGGTGGGGGTGGGGGGGTTCTACCTGGGTTGAAATGATGATATCACGTGTAGGTGGTTGAGATAGTGTGAGACGTTCAGTTATTCAAGAGGGACTGGCTCTCCCCTGGGGATAAGCTGGAGGAGGTGGCCGGGAAAAGGGTGGGTCTGCTTAGACTGCTGCTCCCGCTTATCTAACCTGTTCATGGACGGAGAGATGGTGGAGGGTGTCCCTGTCCGCTCTATATCAACAACCTGGAGCAATTACACAGCATCTACGCTGAAAAAAGAAATCGCCCAGGCTGATCCTCTTACGCTGCTTTTCTTGCCATCTAGCTACAGTGAGGTCACAGCAGGGTACCGTGACGACCGTGATGTCAGGGCCCACTGATTGGTTATCCCGCCTCTGGCAGTGTGCCACGGTCAGGGTCTGGTTTCGTCTTTCTCAGAATGTGGCAGTTGCAGAGGGTGAGGGAGGAGGAGGAGGAGGAAGAGGAGGGAGAGAAACGAGGGAAGCTTTTCCCAAATGAACACAGTGACCCAGTTACCCATAAACTCAGTTACATCACGCACGCAAACTGCACCTCTACTAAGCATTTGTGTCTGCCTCCCCCACCCCCCCTCACCCACCTCCCCCCTCCAAGGCCATGTTATTATGTCACAGGTAGTCCAGTTATATAACTGTTCTGGACTCCACTGAATCAGTAAATAAATAGTATGTCCTTCCGTCCTCGGCTCATTCATATCTGGGCAGTTTCTTGAGAAAATTGTCAAGAGAAATCCAGTCCGGCTCCCTGGTGTAAGGGATTCTATCTGCAAGGGCAAGATCAAATCTCTTTTTGACGTAGGCAGCAGAACAGGAACTGGGCTCGATCACCTGCTCCAATGAAAGCTACCAGCATTTCAGCCAAAAGCAGATAACATTCCTTGTGTGTCCTCGAGTACAGGCACAGACTGTACACCTGAAACCTCCATGTGATCCTTCCACACACGTACTAGTGTAAATAGCGCTGCAGAGTGAGAGGGGAAAATACAGTTGCTATGGGTGAATCATAGATCATCTTGAGGTTAATTTTGCTCAGGGAGAACTACAGTAGGATTTGTGTGGCTCAGAACAAAAACAAGACGTCCCTTAAACCTGCAAAGACTTTTAGAAGAAAATGACTCAAGCAGAAGAGTAAAATAAGAGCCAGACTTCAGATCACAGCTCTCTAGACGCAGTGCTCCCTCATTTCAGTTCAGGCCTGGTGGCACAGCCAGCCTGGCAGCATGAAATAAGAGGGACACCACTAACTCCAGTGGCAAGACCTAGCCCAAACCTGTAATTTCATTTCATGTGTATGACAGACTATGACCTGTAACCAGGAGCCGGCATCTCCGCCAGCAGACAGACCATTCGTGGGATTTTGAGTATTACTTAAATGGCTACCAACTCCTTCATCAGCCGAAACCACAGACGTACACGGGGTTCACCCAATCATACCCAGCCTCTTCCCTGACACACACCATCATGCGCCAGGACAATATAAACACTAACATATGTCTGCAGAACAACAAATGTACAGAATGACTTTTGCAGCTCCTCCTTTTATTGTTCACAAACCAGCATATGCAAAAATAACAACAAAGGCATCCATGGTTCTGTGGTCTGCAGAGAAGCACTGCATGATCTGAAACACATCTGTGATCAGAACAACTGTTTATGTGGCTCCTTGTCCATGAAAGCTTAACTCAGTGGGAGAGAAGAAAAATACCAAGAAAACCACCCCGTTACAACTTGCTTTCTTGGAGACTTCAACCAGAATTAGCTGCAGACAACTCTGCAGGCCCAACAAAGGGCCCATCGGGTGGATCAGGTGCTCTCGCTGAGAATCAGCTCAAACTTGTCATGAGAAAGCTCAGAAAGCATTGAGCACTTTAATGTATCACCATCTTTTGTCTTTATTGAGAGGGACAGTGCTTGCTGCTGAATAGCATGCCTTCCCTTGTTGGCCTATAGCTGTCAGGTTGTGAACAATAGCAACAGCCTCGCTCCCAGCAGGAGAGGCCCTGTTCTAATGCATTTCAATCAGACGGGCTGCACGTACTAAGCATAACTCACTCCTCCTGATCTACACGCAGGACTATCGACATTCACATGGAAATGCGCACTGGGATCAACTATCTGATTCCTACACACACTTTGCGATATGTGTATTACTTCAGCCACTTAACTGTTTGAGGTAAAGGCAGAGATAGTTTTTGCTGGCATCGACCAGCTCATCACATTTGCTTCATTTAGTCAGAATAGTCACTCTCTTTCAGCCTTGAGTGCATGTTAAAACCCCCTGCAGCCATGAAGCCATGATGTTCCAGGCAGCGTTCTTATCTCTTGAAGCCAAGTTAACTGACAACACACAAATCTGCTTCAGTCATTAAAGGGTGTTTACAGTTGGTGCACAGGAGCAGGTGGGAAAAGGGATACCCCATCATCCGTGACTCTCACTCAGTACAATGCCGACTCATTCCACAGATAACCTCTGACACTTTAGCTTTCACGGGATCTTCATCCTACGCAGACATTGCACAAAAGGCTTTTAGGCCCTGATAAGAAGACACAGAGAGCAGTGATAGTGCCAGCTGTCTAACTGTACTGGCTGATACTGTCAGCAGCAACTGCAAGAGAAGTATTTTCAGGTCTTCCAGAGAAAATGATTAGCCTCTCTTTCAGCAAGGCTCCGCAAAATACTGCTTGTTTTGTCCCGAAGGCCACGCCCCAGTGTTTTGGTTTCCCATAGTTTGATTTATCACTCAGAGGAGGGGGACACACCTTATATACCAGCGTGAACAGAGACAGATCACAGCCAGAGACACAACAGTCCTCTCTGACATTAGCTCCAGACTAATGTCAACCATCCTTCTTTTAATCAAGCTTTTCCTGAAGACATCTCAGTGGACGGTCACTCAGGGACCCTGCAAGGCTCGGCCTGGCGGGAGAGCATTCTGCTGCTGAGGTCACAACCCTTCAAATGTTAATCAGATGATCAGACGTAACTGAATAAATGACCTACATCAATGGACGGCATTGACTCTATATATATCGTGTCCAACCCCGCCCCCACCCCACTGTACTGTACTGTACATTCTGTCTTTGCGTTGCAGATCCATGCCTCATATATTAGATGTGGCTGGCAGCTTTTGAGCAGGGAAAGGGTGGGGGGTTACAGTGTTCCACAGGTCTATGTCCCACTCTTCCTGTCGCTTGTAATTAACATCGCACCACAAGATGTGGACGGAGCTCAGCCTTGCAACTCAACACGCTTCGGCACCTACTTTGCTTTGCAAGCTGGAAAAGGGTGGGAGGGGACCGTGGGGGAACAGACAGAGCAGCTTTTATAGAGCTGCTCCCCCGAGCTAACTAAAGAATACATGAACCCCATGGGCCACTGAAGGCTGAGCAGCCAGGGCACGGTCTGACTGAGGCCATTCAGGATTATCACCATCCTCATTGCTTGGCTGCTTAATCACAGTCAAATCAGGCTTATATTCCAACATTAGTGCGAAACTGTCCTACTATCAGCACATGCACAATGCCATATGTGCGCCACGTGTACCAGCACACGCCTCGAAGATGTCTTCCACGGGGCAGTAACACTGCACCAGGGGATTAACAGGCAAAATGGTGGCCCCACTCTGGTTTTATTTACATCCTGAGGATCAAGTAGATTTAACTAATACTTTGGCTCAGTTTGACACCCACTGTTCACACATGACCTATATGAACCAACCATATTTCATTCATAGGAGATACTTTTTTTTACAGTTCATAAAAATACTGCAATGAACATCAAAATATATAACAAAGACCTAAAGCTAACTGAATGCAGCTAACATGCTAATTATGCTAACATACTGATAGTAGTAAGATGTTGGATGAAAAACGATCTGTCATTAGCGTCTTGGCAAGCTAACATTTTATATGTGCAGGCAGTTAAGCTGGTAAAGCACTGGACACATCAAATTTTTAACCGGACCATTAAATGAAGAGATTAATACATTTCTGAAGCTAATATTCATTTAGCAAATAAAAAAGCAGAGATGGCTTCACTCAAAACCACAACTGGTATCTCATTGGTTTGTTATACCACCAAAGTCTTGTTTGTCTTTCTGTTTCTACCAAAGCAGTGGATGGATCCTCTGCTAACACAGTTAAAAATGTGTTGCATATACTTATTTTATTTCACGTCAGCAGACGAGAACAAAAGGAAATCCTGCCGTGTGGGAAGAAGACGGACTGAACTCTTCTACCCAAAAAGAGTTTATCCATTGCTGTGCCAGGGTTTGACTCAGGCAGGGGCAGGAAAACCCCATCTCCACCCTGCTACCTCATCACTGCCACCAGCCACACAGGAACACTGTGCACTCTGTGCTGCAGTGCAGCCAAATATAAAACCACTGGCAGGGATGAAGCATATATAATCAGAGACTCCTGCTGCTTTTTCCACATGGAATTTGGGATGATTTAACATTTTAAAAAATGTCATTAACCACAGTTATTTGGCTGAAAATAGGTAACACACATGAATAAAGGCATCTTCATGGCAGTGGAACCACGTTGCGAGGTGGGGCACCTAAGTCTAGGGGGTTTTATGGCCATCTGACCATATTAGAGGCACCCTAGCAGAACACAAAAGACATTTAGACAAAACATCAACCCAGCTGTACAATATGTCATTACGATCTTTGTTGCGGACCCATTTTGACCCTGTTATTCCCTGTGAGTCCAATAGATTTCAAATAAGTATTGAACACTGACAAGATTGCCTTTTGAAAGTTCTGGCTGCAGGGAGTACAGATAAGCAAGGGGCCATCGCTTGTCTGGAGATCAGCATAACACGACCAGAGCAAAGTAATGTGGCTTCACAGAAAGCATTTTGCACTCTCATGACCTCTTGAAAAAGTTATCTTGTTCATTAAAGCCACACCAAGGAGTATTTTTGTGTTAAAATATCAGTTTAATTTTTTATTTGAAAAAGTAGTTGATTACTTTGAAAAAGCATTGTCTGCCCTTTCAATCTTCCATCCCTAACATCACACAAAGTATCACACAAAAAAATCACACAAAGTATCTCTGGACCTGGTTGTCTTGAGTGACAACTACTTCATGCCACTATGTCACAGAGCTGAAGAAGAGACCAAAGAAAGTAATGATGCGAGAAGCGAGAAAGAGACAACAAAAGAGTAATGGAGCAAGGAACTGAATAAAAGTAAATCTTGCAATGTCTTAAACGTAAATTAACCTCCACACCTATAGGGGCACCCTCTGATGTATTGAAAAAGCTCCTTTGTGTTGCTTTAAGACAAAGAGTACCAAAAAAAAAAAAGAAAGAATGGTGAAAACAAAACACTTTAAAAAGTAATTAGAAAGAATCTGAGGCAGGTTTCAACATCTGTCAGATATAGCACTATCAGCTCATCAGTGTTACATGAATGCATTTTCCATACCACAGCAGAAAAGCTCCACCTCCCACACCGGGACACCAGACAAAAGCTGTCTGGTAACCTTAGACCCCTAAACTGCAGTGGATTCTTCACCAGCAAACTCAATGCGGTATAATGAGTGAGCGTTCCAGTGTCTGCTCCACTCTGATGCCCCTCATGAAATAAGTGTTCAAATGGAACCTATTTGTCTGGAGCCACTCCCAGAGAAATTTGTAACTGAACGATAAAAACTGCTGTTTAATGTAGCTTGAATGAAAACTTCAAGTTTTCAGGGAAAGATTCCTGGTTATACAAGTACACATTCAGCTAATTTAGTGCAGAATACTGACTTTTTGTACCACATGTAGCTTCTTCACATTAAATTAAAAAGACAGCATCGAAGGTTATTTCTCCTCTTTGACACTGACAAATAACACATGCAAAAACAGCAAAAGCTGGGATGATGAGACTCTGGGTGTTACAAGAGTCAAGTGAGGACATCATGTCCCTGCCTCTTTGTCTGGTGTTTATAACAGTGATTCCCTCAATTAGAGAGTGGCGCTTGGCTGGACCTGACTGGGCTGAGATCCATTCTCTCTTTACTCTGTTATTCAGGGCTGAAGGGAAGCACACTGCCAGTCTTCCTCCATGAGAGCGCTGCAAGAGGGGCTGGAGCAGCCTGGCTGAACTCAGATGACCCACATTCTGGGCCCACCCAGTCAAACAAGCTGAGAGAGTCATTATTATCAGAATTTATAGGACACGAACCAATCGCGAAGCCAAGCGCCGGACTGCGTCCAAACAGAGAGGCAGGCAAAAGGAAATGCTTAATGGGCACAGAGGCGAATATGAAGCTGGTACGAGGCAATAAAAGTGCACTAAGCTCACATGGTCTGGACTGAACGGAAACACGCTGATTGGTGGGGGCTGGCTCTGTTAGAGCATTACACGTTTGGCTGAGACACAACAGCAGAACTGAGACCTTCTGGATCTTACCAAACAAATAAGCAAAACCGTCCCCATTGTACAAAATTATAGGACGTGAACCAATCAAATAGATTTAATGGGAGGGTATCCCAAAACAAAAGACATGGGGCCTGGACTTGATTAACAGCAATAAAGCTGAGCTAAAACACACACTCCAATAGAAATGACGATTTATCTTTTACAACAGACTTGGGGTGATCATTTACCAAATGTTGTGGAGTTTTGCATTATATGTGCATATATAAAACAAAAACACTGATTTTACATCCCGGCACTCAGCTTGAGCTGCAGCCGATGTGTAACAATAAAAACTTGACTGCAATCAAAGCCAAATGACTATGGCACCAGAAACAAAGGAAATCCTTCAGCATGTGGCGTCTGCACACGTTTTCTACCATCGTCATGGTTTTATTTCACTGAATATTTCACTGATGTGTAATGTTTCTGAAAGGCGGTGTATATTGAGAGACAAAAGATCAACTGGAGCCTAACTGACAATTTACACCTGTCAGCCTTCAGCTTGGTAAGTAAGAGGTGAGTAGTGCAAGAATGACTTGAAGGCGTCCTACATATTTGGAATTGAGTTTCTGGGGCTTATTTTTTTTCTCTTTTGCATGTTTTATGTCAATATTAAATGGCGTGAATGTGGGTCATGCCTTGTCTCCTGTGATCCAGAGAGCTTGATCTGTCAAGATCGTGATGACGTGTTTGTGTAAAAAAAAAAAAAAAAAAAAAAGGAGTGGAAAGATGAAGCGTGCAGCTGCAGTGTTTGGATCAGGAGAAAAGCAGTGACTCCTGAGTCGAGGCTCAGCTAGCTGAGTCTGTTGCTGGCCAGATCAGCTGGCAGTCTGTCTAGCGGGGGTGTGGCACATCATAACAAAGGGCTATGGGCAGACAGGCGGCTGCACAGCTCCCATCAACCCCCCAATTTGAGTCGATTTTTATCTCCGCGCCCTCCCCACTTTTCAGCGGCCCATCCTGCGGGACACAAAGCGCAAAAAAACGGAGCTTCAGGAAGGTCACACCTAGCATAAGCTACAGCCCGATGCGGGGCGCATGGGACAGTCTGTCTCTCAGCAGCGTGATGGTACACTTTCTGGACTGATCCTACAAAAACTTTCTGCATGGCCTTGCGCACTTAGCTGTTTTTTCTGCAAAAGTGCACCTGAGGCTACATGTTGTTGATGATTGATTTTATTTTCCTCTCACGGTGCCGTGAAACAACCCAAAGTCTAATCGATGAGGACGAAAATAACGCTGGGAATTTGATCTGTGTCATTTCTGCGCCGCCTTTGCGCTGCATTTTCACTTCGTACACTTTGTCCAATGCGGTGGCGCATGTGCGTGCGCTCAGTGTGGGGGGTGCGCAGAGGCAAAGCCGTGACAAAGCTGGAGGCTTGAGTGGGCGTGGCACTATTCTCGACACCCCCTCCTCTACAGAAATTAAAAACATATCAAAGTTCACTCAACTTTATAGATGGGTGATTATGAACTAATCCAGGTTTAACTCTACTGAATGCGCTCATCATTTCCATTTAGGGTGGATCCTGGAATATGACTTCATGACCCTTAACACAGCAATCACCCTCCTCTGAACAAATGTCTCCGAAAATGTGAAATAATCCACAATTCGCATCAGTATTCTCAGTTTTATTATTCTCATCCACTCTCGGATACGCAAGGGAAAAGCAGTTAGTCATGTTCACAGCAACAAACACTTGCATCCAGTGAAACTGACCTGTATGTGTCCTTAGATGGGCTTTGAGGTGGGATGATTTGCCATAAACTTTTTCGCAATCTGAATAGTGGCATTTGTGCTTTTTCTGAGGTGGTTCCTGCTCAGTTCGACCTCTCGGTCTTTTCCCTCTTTGTTTGGGCGAAGGATCGGAGATGGTGGTAGGTGTGGCAGAGTTTCCATCATCTATGAGGTTCGACATGCTCTCATCCTTTATTTTTGCCTGTTCGGCAACACTGTCAGGAGTCTGCTGGTTAAAATCCGCCAGAATCCGCGCCACCACGAAAAGCGAGGAGTTATCCTTCACCAGGGGATCTTTTATTTCCTCTCCGTTCTTGGGTGAGGACGGGATTTCGGGTTTAATCTCCCTGTTGCCTTTAGGAGCGTGAACAATTGCACGACTGGACATTGAAACAAGGCACTCTGCTGCAAAGTGATCCATTTTGTCTTTGAAACAACCCCCTCTGCTTCTTGATGACATTCAAAAAAAATGTAAAATGATGGCTTTTTGAGGGGTGGAGGGCTCAAAAAAAGTACTTGTACCGAGGTTCCCTTTGTTTAGCGGTGGTGAGGAAGAGGACGTTCTCATCAGAGAGAACTGACTTTATGATCTTACCCGGCTTTCCAATATCATCAACATCCTGTGCGAGAAACGCCTCGGACAAAAAACGCAGACAGCCCCCCCCTCTCTCTCAGAGAGAGAGAGAAAAAGAAAAGAGAACCCAAAGTCTTTGTTTAGTGCAACGACGCTGATAACAGGAACTCTAGAAACTTGGATGCGTTAACTCTCATTGCGGCTTCAGACAGACTCCAGCATCGTGCGTGCATCTCCTGAGCGCCTGTTCCTGTTCTGTGTATCCATGCGGGGGGCGTGTCGGCCGGCAGCGCTCCGCAGCATCGTCAGAGTTCCCGCTCATTCATTGGCTCCTCGTGTCCCCGGGTACACGGAGCAGCACGAGTCACACGAAAGTTTCGGCACAGGTTGTCCGTGCGCCTCAGCCCACGTATCCCACGGGTTCAGATTTAGATTTGCAGCCGATTTTTCGAGACCTTAAAGAAACCCTGCACCGGTGTGCAGATGGATCTTTATTATACACTTTCAGGCGCGCACGCCACCTGAGAAATATAATTATGTTCTGTTAGAATGAGAGGAAGGATTCTCACGACAGATGGCATTACCCACGCGGAGCTCTGACCTTAACATTAGGTTACTGGGAGGGTCTGATTTCCATTTAGACACATGGGACATTAAGTCCACACAACCAGGGCTGTAACCAGGAAGTTAGTGAGATCCAGAGTTTTCTTCCTCAAAAATATATTAATTTTTTTTTATTTTTCAAGTTTTTTTCTTCTTTAAGCAGACAAAATTTTCAGTGAAATAGGTGTGACATATTTTCATCAAAGTTAAGGTGCTACATGCACTTTTCAAAACCACCACTTAAGCTGTTATAAATGTATTTGGACTTTGGAAGGAAGTCAGAGTAGGTTATCCAGAGAAAACTCACAGAAGCACTGTCAGAACATACAAACACCACACAGGCAAACCCCTACTCAGCAGTTTTACTAAACTTGAGTTTTGAACTGTGAATCAAACACTTAACAGAGTACAATCATAAGATAATATGGCTTCTTGTAGTCTTATTTCACCTAGGGGACCGCTAGCTCTGGTAAGCTCATCGGCTGCTAGCTGTGCCACCCTCGTCCCATTACCCTTTCAAGCCAACCTAAAAGGGTCTGCATTTACAGCTCCCATTGACTGTCCTGGATTTTTCCAGGTTGACCAGCTGGATTGCAGCCTGCCAACCATGACTGGTTGTGACCATCCGATTAGTTACAAGGTAGTCACAGTACCGCAGACAGAACTTGGCCAGAGCTCCAGAAATTCTCATCTCATTTCCTTTTTCGGGCAGTCTGATATGGCTCTGTGATGTCACAGTACCCAGTAGATGTCAATAGCTCACTAAATGGGAAATTTTCACTATTGCCAAAATACATAAGGCCTGTTTCTATTAGTGGGGTCCGGGTAGTTTTATATGGCCTAATTCATTGATAAACAGGAAGCGACTCATCAAGTAGAACTTTCGAGAACCTGTGCAGGGCCGAACCACATACCTGCTGTGGGCAAGATACTCAGAAAAGCAGCTGGGAGGGGGGTGGTGGTGCCTTCGTGCTGATTAGATATGCTGTGGGCAGGAGATGACATTGTTCAACCGTCTCAGTGTCCTCTTTGAGCACGAGTCATCTGTCGCAGCGTATGCAAACAAACGGAAAAGCCGAAACCATCTCAGCTTTGTTTTTCTTTTTTTTCTTTGTCTTTGCCATCTTCTCTTACTTTTATTGATTGGTGGATGGAAAACAGCAAAGATTGTTCGCTACTGCCAACAGGAGGTATAGAATAGTATTTTGCTTGGTTAGTATTTCATATTGCCTTCGTGACTGTAAATGGAGATACGCCTGCTAAAAGAGAGAGGAGGAGGAGGTCAGCACTGTTGTAACTCCAGTTTCCTTGATTTTACCTCAGATCCCCTCTAATGGAAACCCAGCTAGTGACAGTGTTATGTTAGTTGAAGGTTTTGATTTGGTATCGACTTCACAATCCCAAATAATTGGTTTCAACAACAGTTCGGAGAGTTTATTTAAAGGAATAAATTTATTTCTAACAGGGATGATCGACAGTCGATTCAGCCAACAGCTAGCCACTATCACTTCTTCATCTGTAGTCGTCTTGCTACCGTAGTTAGCGACGTAATCAGCAGTTTGTACTAACCCAGCTGCAGCTAAATGCAGCAGTAGTTTTTGATTTCGCCATTGAATCCACCTTTAGTTCAAGATATCCGCTGTAAATGTCAGTTGGAAGCTCTGCAGCTATGTCAGCTGGGGTCGACTGAAGGAGCTGGTAGCCACAGCTAACTTAGATCGTTCCAGTCGACTTCCCAGATGACATGGCCGCACAACGCACAAAGAAAATACCAGTGGGCCAGGTGACTTAATGCTTCGTTCGTTGTTTTATACAGTCCATGTCAGTGAAATTACTCAAAGGCACTTCCTGTTGGCTTCTTGTTTTGTCTTTTCTCCACAGTCTATAGTACAAACTGTTATGTTATCATAGTAGTCCAGAGGGCAACAAACGCTAAGGCATCGGCCTTTAATGTTTATTACAACCTGTTATAGTATTATTTACACTCCTGGAATCGAGATAAAAAGGTCTTCTTTTTTTTTTTTTTTTTTTTTTTTTTACTGGCTAACACATTTGCATGTGGTTGCATAATTTTAAAGTAATGCATGATTTCTATATCCAAGCCTTTAAGCACAAGCCCTCTTTTGATCAAATTTTATTGAATATTGTTCGGTTGTAACTTTACTTTTTTCTTGCTTTGGTTCTGATTACACATCAAAAACAGGACCTTTATGAATCTCTGAGTGTAAAGTGATGCATTTAAATAATTTAAATAACCTTTACAGAGTTATAAACCAAGAGGGAGGTTGAAACTTTACAACAATTGACATTTTTTCCTAGAAATATCACCTCGGCTGTAAATGAATGAATGAATCAATGACTACCAATGATTATTCTGAGATCTTTGCCATAACTCAGCTGAAAGCATGCCAAACATACTGGATGATGGGAAATGTCTAGTGAAGTGCTAAGTTAAAGCCATTTCCCCTTTACACACTCAACATGAAACATTTTTTGTTGTGTAGCAAACCAGTGAGGTGAATTTCTGAAACTGTGTGGTAGTGACTTCCTCTGCATCTTAAACTAAAGTATAATTAAAAAAAACACACACATTTACCCGAGCAGGATTGTAACACTGAGGGAAACAAGCTGTTTGTGAAAAAAAAGCAGCAGCAACAAGTCGTCCTTGATTTATTAAATACATTGTGTCACCGTCTCGAAGCAATCTGCACACTCTTTGATCAACAACAAGGTGCACCAGCATGGAGTGTAAAATCTTGTCACTTCCAAGTTCTTGGTTTAGTCAGCTGAGTTTCCAAATAGGGAAAACACTCTTGTCACGCTATCGTAAATGATTTTAGGACAGTGGTGTGAAAATCAATTCAGCCTTTCAAACCAGTTTTGAGAGATGAGCCATTTTTGTAAAATGTATGAATTAGTACATACCCCTACTGAGTCTTAAAGAAGTCTTATCGATTTATGATATTTTTATGTGTAATATTCTTCTAAATGAACTGCTCATGACTTCTTTTCCCCTTTGGAAGATGATGGCTTTCTTTTTGCGAACTAGCAATTTAAGTCAAACCCCTCCTAAGAGCAACTCTCTGGCCTCAGCCAACTGAAATCCAGCCAGCTACCACAGGCAATGTCTTCCTTGGTTTATCTTGCAGCAGGAGACAAGTGACACCATTATGGGGAAGAAAGAGAAGCTGCAAAGCTGTGAGACATTATGGCACGGTCATCGCTACGAAATCATTCATGTCACGATGCTAGTTTTTGGTGAAACCAATTTCCAGTGGACTGGAACTAAGGCCATAAAAAGGCTATTTTTCATTAATTTTACACTTTTTAAATACACACTTGATAGAGAATGGCTTGGCCTTACTTACAAAGTCCTGGTAGAAAACAAGTCAGCTGATGTTATTGATTATAGCAGCAAGTATACACTTGAACGACCCTGTTAGCGTCCTCTGGACCCACGTGAACTTTAGCACTGACTTGAATTTGTTTGAAAGGTCTTTCTTTAATTAGTTAGCTGCTGCTAACATGAATTTTTATTTTTACCTCTTATGTAACAAGCTTGACGATCAACTGACAAATGATCAAACTGAAAAGCATTTATCAATGAAAATAATAAACTTGCCCTTCACCAGTTCAAGATACAACCTGCTTCTCGGCAGCAGCTGAAGCTCTCGTGTGAGGATGAATGCACACTTTCAGCATTGTGCACAAAAGCCCACACTGCTAAAGTTCCCAGTGTTCAGTCTGAGCGAGGCAATGTGGCATTCAGAGGGCCATCTGGCTGTATTATTTTACATATTCTTTCACCACAAAAATGTGGCGTTCTTGTGTTTCATGTCGCACTCGGGCTATCTTTTCTGACGAGAGCAGAGCAAGAGGGTATGCTTCCTCTTTCACAGCGTTATTTCCCCGATTTGTGTAGAAACTGCAAGTGTTTATCTACTCCCTTTGGGTGTCAAGTGCAAGAATGGCAAATGAGAGAGCCAGGAAATCAGCTGCAGATTATACAGTTTAACAGCTCCAAAGGTAACAAGCAGCTGTTCAAGTGATCTTCAAGAATTTCACTCACTGGGGGGGGGGGGAAAGAGAGGATATCGCTCTCTGTAGCTAGAGTAACGTGATGATTCAAGAGACCTTTTGTACGTTTCCAAATCCCAGCAGAAGCCCTCAGTGCAGAGTGTCCAAACAGCACACTGTCTGGCACTGACATAATGTTCTCATGCAGGAAACAGTGATTTGATTGGCTTTTCACTTCTGTTTACAATAGGAGAATTTCTCTGAAAGCACGGACCAGACTGAGCTCTGCAGGATTTTGACTGGCTGGGGTGTCACGTCAAGATTCCCATGGCAGGACAATATACTGCGTATAAATAATATATTCAGCTTTCTGCTTACATCATTTTATCAAAACCTTAAAGAACTGTGTTCACTTTTGAAGAAAGATCAAATCATGTGTGATTATACTGAGTCTGATTTTGATTAAATGTCAAACTGAGTTTTTACAATCGACTAAGAATCAATACTGGACAAGAAATCACGACATTGCCAGAAATATCAGTTTGAAAAGGTGGATGCAATAAAACACCTTATGTTTTTTTCTGTTCTGATGAGAGTGTAACTCCAGAGAAACAAGTATCTGCAGAGCCCATCCAACCACTGGCGTCAAGGAAATAATGACAAATACTGTAGATAAACAATCAATGATGTTTTAACTAAAGCTAATGCCTTTCACATAGTTTAACAAGCTCAACTGTACTATCTATGTGTCCTTATTACCAAATTATTGTGCTAATATGTTTAACTATTCTGATAAACAAAGTAAAAATAATAGCTGCTTTGTTACTGTATTATATTGTATTGTATATTGTATAATATTATGTATATATTTATGTGTGTGTGTGTGTACTTATATATATTGAGAAAGAGGGGGGGGGGGGGGGGGAAATTT
>JAOWBL010000021.1:7170727-7186414 GCA_028564865.1 Zenarchopterus dispar | reverse complement strand
TTTATTAAAATATTTCAAATCCTCTTTCTTAAGTAGGTACTTTCATGCCAGTAGCTCACATTTCCCTGTTGAATGTATTTAAATTCGGGACTTTGAACCAAAACCCTTTCAAGAGTCCATGTTAAAACTTTTAACAGTTCAGTCGGATTTAGCAGTATAGGTTTAGATGATTTATTGTTCTATAAAATCTTTTCTTTTTCATGTATTGGGCATGCAGGATCAGCGCTTCAGACATTTTCTCTGAAACATTTGGTTCTAGCTCAACTCTCTTTAAAGGTAGATTAAGTGATTCCACAT
The DNA here is from genome assembly GCA_028564865.1 of Zenarchopterus dispar. Taxonomy (NCBI): domain Eukaryota; kingdom Metazoa; phylum Chordata; class Actinopteri; order Beloniformes; family Zenarchopteridae; genus Zenarchopterus; species Zenarchopterus dispar. Next base: position 7,186,117 of record JAOWBL010000021.1, on the reverse strand, counting down.
GACTCATAACCCACAACACTGTTTGTCACATTCAAAAAGAATCAGTGAAATATCTGCTCACTACACATAACAAACATAGCTCCAGCCAGTCACCAACAGGGGAGGCTTGTGCTTAATAAGGGGCGGAGCCTGGGAAAGTTTGAGGGGCGTGTTTTCTCAGGGAGGAGGAGGGAGGACCTAGCGCTTGGTGAGTTGTTTATGTTTTGTTCAATATGTAAACAAATGTGAATGTATGAAGAAATTGCATATCCTACCTTTAATGCACATTTTGCTCAAAACAATGAAAACAAAAATGCTTGAATCCCCTGTATTGTCTGTATGTGGTGTCATCTCCTCAGTAGTGCCATGCTACAAGCACAATATCTAAATGCATTTATGGTGATTTCTGAAGAGTTCCACATTCATTTTTTACCAATAAATCCTAAAGACAATGCCAAATAAATCCTTTTCCCTTTGAAAATTCATAAAGTATTGTTCATTTCAGTTCTTTTTAAACTGCTTGTTTGAGGGTTTGCCATGCCTGAGCACTGGACAAGTATTATGCAAATGTTTAACAATGCGATGTAGTCAAGTAAATACAAATCATATGCTGCAAAGAAGGTCGGGTATTGACTTGTGAGCAAAGAATCCCTTTTGGGTGTGGACCGAAGGTTTTGTAACTTGGCAAACATTTTCCATGCTTTAAAACCAACGTAGTGCAATAAAGAAAAAGGAGCTCACAAAGTGTAAAATAACCTCTAGAATGTGTCCTTAGTTTGGGGTTCAGGGATACAAGGTTTTTCTTTATTTTCCTGTGTAAGTGCACCTATTTACTTTTTATGTGGGAAGCTTAAGATGCTACTCATCAACCCACAAAGAACTTGTGGAAGGAACAAGTTCCTGCATGACTTTCTTGTGATAAACCCCTAAATGAACACAATTTCTTTCCATGAAGTTCAGCTAAAGTCTTTGGTCTGTTGAGACTGATGACATGTCAACATGCTTAAAAAAAGACGTCATATGTAATATGTAACCTACTGAACGTGTAATAATATTTGCCCAACAGAATGCATGTTATAATCAGATGAGTGTGTTTGTCCTCGTCTGCAGCACTCAGGGACAGAACACACCTGAAGCACCAAGGTCTCAGGAGACAGTGCAATCTGTTTCCTTAGCAACCAGGACAAACAGCAGATCACCAGATTAGAAACACACAACTTTTTCTTTTTTGTTTGTGTAGATCACTTCAGATTAAAACAAAATAAAAACCTTGTTATTTTTCGACCGCAGGTTTCTCCAGAACTGTTGTTGCGTAAATTGGTTTTCCTTGTCAGAAAATGTGCCTGTAAGCACTTCACAGGAACAAAGTAGCACTTCCACGGGACACGTGAAGAAAAAAAAAATAAGCACAGTTCTCTTCCTTGATTCAGATCGACTTTCAGAGAATAACATGTGTAAGTATTTTCACCCAAACCTGCCTTCCAGCTGTTGGCTTTATGCCATCTGGTGTAAGTGATGAGATTAGTCACACATGTATTTACAAATTATCGAGTAAAAACAAGCGAGGGTAAATTGATGTAAAGCTGGGGGCAAGAGCCTCACGGTCCGTGTTAGACACAGGGCACCTTTTTCTGCTTGAGTATGCAGATTTGTTCTCATGGTCCTGACCTTTTGAAACAATACTCCTCAGACAACTGGAGGAAAGAAACACAAAGCATTTCCCACAATCACTCCCTGGTTAGAGTTTTGCACTTTGTCCACGGCCATGTGGGGGCTCCCTCTAGTGGCAAAATCTGGTACATTTTATTTTGCAGGAACCAGTTCTTAACCCTATAAATGCCAGGTGTCTCATATTTGATACATACATTTCTGAGACCTTTGTACCATTCAAAAAAGGAAGAAAAAAAAGTTTTATGCAAATTAAAAAATTCTAAAAAATAAATCAAATAAATAAAAAATAAATGAACTTACCTAATATATTCATAGTAATAAGAAAAATAATTATTTAGAAATGTTTTAATACAAACTTGGAAGTGACTTTAAGTTCGATATATAATGAACATTTCAAGTTTTAAAAATGGATGTTTATGTGTTATTTCATATGTCAGGCATTAAAAGATGAACAGATTCGAATATTAGAGGTTTGTTAGACATAGAGTGCATTTAATTTACATTAAATTGATGCAGAAAGGGTAATAAAAATTCAGATAACTTAGCTGAACTTAATTAGCATTCAGATTTATAAGCCTGTCTGTTTGATTTATGTCAGTTCTATAATGCTTTATACTTTTGCATGTGAGATGTAAAATCTCAGTTTCCTGATGTAATGCCATTTTGTGTGCTTCAAAGTCTTGTACATGGTTTATCAAGCTGCATAAACTTTTTTTTTTTTTTAATCACATCAGTCTATGCTGTGTGCTGAAAACAAACAGGCTGCTCATAAAGATCCTCTGCTTCAAAGAAAATGAAATGTGACCATGAAACATCAATATAAATAAACAAAATTGTAGTATACTTGTGAATTTGTTCATATGTGTAATTCTAAGCTTCACTCATATTATTTATATATATGGTTTGTTCGTGTATATGTGTGGGTTGTTTTTGTTTTGTTTTTTTTGCTATGAAAAAGTGCTTTTTGATCTTTCCATGCTTTTGAAATAAATATTCCTTCTCTTTTCTGCTCCACTCAGTCTTCTACCAATTCACCTCAGACAAATAATCTCTCCCACTGACCAATGCAAAGCCACCGACAGATAATAAGGCTCATCTGTGTCTGCTTACGAGGAGAAATTACGCATTATCCATTCTTAGAAGCAGACGGCTAGACACATGGCTGAAAAACAGAAGAGGAAATCATCAATTTGTGATCTGTGTTGTTTGAGGATGTGACCAGAAGAAATTGTCTGACATCAGCAGGTATATTTGTTTCTTTTACTTATCACGTAGCACTGATAATATATCAGGTTATTTCTCGGACCACCTGATTGGTTCCCTACTTGCCCCACGCTTGTATGGTTTAAAGGGTTCTGATTTCATGTGCTGCAATGTGGTTTCACTGGTTTCTACTGCAAGATGAAAGTTTGTTTATTGATTTAAATTTTAATTGGGAAATAAATGACCTGCTTGTGCAGGTCATTTATTTTTACATGCTTTTTTTTTTCCTTTTTTAAGTTTTCCAGTTAATACCAGCATTTGCCAACTCCCCAAACCCAACATTGCTCATTTTTACCATATAAGCCATTTTGATCTGTCTCCAGCAGATGGAGTTGCTGGATGTCTTATTTTTTCACCCAAACATATCTGCAGTAGAGATCAAATCTTGAACTGGATTTTCACTTAAAGAGAGAGAAAGAAAAATCTCATTTAAGTGATCTGATGTATTAGAAATAAGTTCAGATTATTTTATATGGAAGTTTGCACACATGTAAATGGTAATTTTCTTCTAACCCAACACCTAATACATGTAAATATTTGACTTTGCACAGTGGTGCAAGAAGTCTGGATGTGGTCATATTTGATCGTTTTAGCACTTGTTCTGGTTTCGGGTTTTGTTTTTCATGTTCCTAGCTCTGCTCTGGCTTCCTCCCACCATCCAAAAACATGGATGTTTGGGAGACTCGTGACTCTAAATTGCTCGCAGAAGTGAGTGTGAGTGTGAATGTTTGTCTCTTTGGCTCTGTGATGGACTGCTGACCTGCTCAGGGTGTAACCTGCCTCAGCTGGGACAGACTCCAACCCATCGTGACACTGATCTGGATGAAATAAGTATTAAAAAAAAAATCCACAGCCAATTCCAGTGAGGTTGGGACGCTGTGTAAAATGTGAATAAAAACAGGATGCAATGATCTCCAAATCTCATCAACCTGTTTTTCTATTCCCAGTAGAACATAAACAACCAATCAGATGTTGAAACTGAGACATTTTGACATTTTATGGAAAATATTTGCTTATTTTGAGCATGATAAAACAAACACATCTAAGGAAAAAAAACACATCCCAATGGCAGCAAAAGTCTGGCAAGGCAATTGGCATGAATCAAAAACAACTGGAGGAGCGTTTGACAATTAATCAGGTTAACTGACACCAGGTCAGTAACATGACTGAGTATAAAAGGAACATTTCAGAGAGCATCTCAATGTAAAGAAAGATTGTGGAACAATTTCAGAAAAATGTTCCTCGACATAACATTACAGAGTTTGAAGATGCCACCATATACAGTGTATAAGATCATGAAAAGATTCAGAGAATCAGGAGAGCTCTCTGAGTGCAAGGGACGAGGCCAAAGATCAAATCTGGAGGCTTGTAATCTTCAGGCCCTGCATTAAAAACAGAAATGATTCTCTACTGGAAGTCCCAGCATCTCTGCATCCCTGAGTTGACTCAGGAACACTTCCAGAGACCACTGTCTGTGAACACAGTTTGCTGTGCGGTTCACAAATGCAGCTCAGGCCTCTACTATGCAAAGAAAGAGCCCTATGTGAACATGATCCAGAAATGCTGCTGTCTTCTCTGGTCCAAAGCTCATTAAAATGGTCTGAGGCAAAAGGAAAAACTGTTCTGTGGTCAGATGAATCAAGAATTGAAATTTGCTTTTGGAAACCATGGATGCTGTGTCCTGCTGACAACAGAGGAGAGGGAGCGTTCAGCTTGTTATCAGCACTTAGTTTAAAAGCCTCTATCTCTGATGGGGTTGCACTAGTGCCTATGGCATAGGCAGCTTACACATCTGGAGAAGCATGTAGATGTTTTACAGCAGAACCCCGTGACCCTGTAGATGGATTCAGCGGGTATATAAAATGGATGGATGGATGTTTTACACTAGCATATGCTCCTCTCCTCATAACTCCTCTTTCATGGAAGGTGTACAATGCTAACCGACACACTGCATCCATCACAACAGAAGAAGAGTCCAGGTGCTGAACTGACGTGCCTGAAGTTCAGACTCAGATGGAAAACATTAAGCATTATACAAAATGAACAATCCGGCAATAAAGGTCCAGGACCATTAAGAAGCCAGAATCCTGCATCAAACAAGAATAGGACAACATTCCTACTTTGAATTGTCTTGTACATGTACATGAAATATCCTACACAAATAAGCTTGCCTTGCTTTGCCTAAAACTCCAAAGACCCATCTCCTCACTTCCCAGACATTTACAGACAGTTGTTAAAAGAAGAGGGGATGTTACATGATGATAAAAAAAATCACTCTGTTGCTCAATGAGCTAATATTTTCTATAAAATGGCACAATTTCTCAGTTTCAACACTGAATATATTTGTTTTATATAAAAACGTGGGTTTCTAAATCATTGTGTTCTGTTTTTATTCACATTTCTTGCACAGCGTCCCAACTTCTTTGAAATTGTGGTTGTTGGATGGAAACTCCAAGCATGCAATAAACAAACAATCAGTGCTTGAAATATGAGTCATGGATTGATCCTCACCATGGAGACCAATTTTAGTTATGTGTGACTCTAATAGCGTGTTAGGCAGAAAATGTGGACAGTCGTGCTTCTCCAAAAGAACTGGCCAAGAGTCGCTTCAAAGCCCTTATTGACTGTTTGTTAACTGAGTTTCTGGCTCTGTCTGTGTATCTGTTTGCACCCGGCCGGGACACCCCTGTCTCCCCTGTCAGACACAATGAGCCTCATCTGGTGGGACAACCTTTTGGCTCTCTGCCGCCTAACTTGAGTCTCACAGCTTGCATGGTCTCTCTAAGCCTTTTTTAGGGTTGTGGTGTGCCAAAGTAGATTTACCTTCAATAACCATTTATTAAATCTCTCTCCATTAGACTCTGAGGCTTCAAGAGCTGGCTGCATTAAGCCTGATTATGGGATGCCTGGCAGAGGAAAAGGGTCTATGTGTCAAGTGTGTCATCGAGTGATTTACATCCCTGGCTGGGATCTCTGTCTTGTCATTCGAGAGTAAGCCCCAGAGAGGAGAGAGAAGCGCTCAGACCTGCGCTGATGGTGAACCACAGGTTTAATTATTTTGTAGTGTGAACTCAGACCCCGCTGTCCTGTCTTAGCTCAGTGGCTCTCATGGGTCTTTTGTCTAATGTTGCCACTCTTCAAGGATCCCTTTTCTGACTTTAGTCTTCAACATGGACCCTAAGGGTCAGAGTGGCACAGTGAAAAGGTCCTCCTTGAAACGCAGCACATCTGGCTCGCAGAAGGTAAGACGAAGATGTCATTAAGGACTCACGTCCCATTCAACAGGCGGTTTTCTATTTGATTGTCGTCTCCACTCTGCAGAATTGTAATTTATTTAGATAAAGTTTTCTTTTCTTGAATTCTTCATTGAATATTTATTTAGACATTTAGTCTCTTATTTTTAGTCATGATCTGAATGACAATGCTTTTCTCAGTTGCTTTGCTTAGTACTTTTTGTACCAAAGAAAATGCACCATTGTTCAGATGACTTGCGTTGCACAGGATGTCACATGACATTACTCTGAGCATGCCCGAGCACATGGCGCTGTTACATTTTAAAGCCTTTCTGTTCAGCACACAGACAAGCAATGCCGGCGAGAGCTGCTCATATGCTGGTGTGTGCACATGTTGTGCACTCCTAACCCTTTAAAAGTCACTGTTAAGTGGTGTCCAACGCTGAGCCTCCACTTTCTCCCGTACGCGATTTTAATCCTTCATAATGGATCCAACGTAGACGGCCACAGTCGTAACAGATTAAAGACTCATATCTTTCTCAATTCTGCTTTCATGTGATTAACACATTCTTACCAGCATTTCCTTGAAGCACGGTGTCATTTTTTTTTTAATATATATTTCTTTCTGCTCTTTATCAGTGAGAGCAATCCGGCAGCAGATTTTGTAAGTGCATCTGAGAACGCAGCAGAGGTGAAATGAGCTTGACCTTTCTTGTCTACATATCGAAATCATTTTTTCAAAGTAGTCAGACAATAAAGATGTGACCGTGAAACTAGAAAGAGGATGCTGGGTGTTGTTTATCACCAGAAACACCATGAAGCTGAGTCACTCTGCTCCTCGTATGTATTTCAACAACGCACATCGTGTCTTTAATATAAACCAGTGTGACAGCTTTGTGTACATCAGAGCAGTACGTCGTTATGTTAAAACTCTTTGCATATGTTTTTTTTGCCCATTAAAGAATCAACAATGCTTTAAAGTGAACAATGCTGTGCTTTTAATCAGATTTGATATGTTGCCCAACATAAGCTCATGACCAACGACTGAGACTAATGCTCTCCATCGTTTTCTGATCATGTGCATTTGCCGTATTGCTATGACAGCCATTAATCATAGATTTAATTTTCTTTATTAAAAATATATCCATAAACATCATTTACTGGGGTTTGTGGTGGGAAGAGGGATTTGAGGGACTTATTGTTTTTTATCAAATATAATTTATAAAAAGACTAAAGGTGTCAAACGTGTCAAAAAAAATGAGGGCAGAAGTCACGCTTGTGGGAAGCTTTAACTAATGTTTTGCCCCAGCACATTAAGTTAAATGCGTTCAAATGGTATTACCCCGTTGCCATTAATGAAATTAGCGAGAGTTCAACTATGTCTCTCGTATGCAGAGAAAAAGGTTTCTGCAAAATAATCAAAAAACAAAATCAACAATAAAAAAAACAGCTTGGTCTAAAAGCCTCTACAAACCAGATGGGTGTTTAAAAAAAAGAGTGAGGATGAGCAAGAGTTTTGTGAACTCATTAAAGTAAATCATTAAGGCCTTCATTTGAAGCCATTCCTGTCATGAACTTCTTTAAAGAACCTAAAGATTTTTTTTTTTTTTTTGGTTTGAGGGCTCATATGACTGCGTGTGATGTAAGAATCAGGCTCAGGTCAAATGAGGGCCAAAGATCCTTACAAAGCTTTAGGGCTCAGGACCTGAAATTGAGGACAAGCGTTTAAAGCTGAAACACAGCCTTTTGTGTGTAGAAAACTCCAGAAAAATAAAAATAATTCTGAACTTAATAATAAACTTTTACAACTTATGAAATTACATGTTCAGACAAGGTGCTTCACAGTTGGATGAAAGAGTTGTGCAAACAGATATTTAAGAGGTCAGTATAATCCCGCCAACATACAAACGAGCCCTTCTTTATAAACACGCATAAAGACGATTATAACCTTAAAAGCAAAATATGTCATTAAAAAGGACATGTCATGAGAGGATCTGTTGGGGTGATCGTGGTTCAGCGGGTCAAGTGGTCATCCTCCAGCAGGAAAGTCAACCCACAGCGCCACTGTGCGTCAAAGCGTCCCCGGACAAGATGCTGGACCCCCATAAACTTTATTAAGAGTAGCTTCAAAGTGAAAACCGTTAAACTGGAAGACAAAGTGTTTGCTAATCTGACAAATTAATTCTGGAGCTGACTCAGGAATGATGGTGCATTTTTCCAGCTGTAAACATCACAAAAAGGAAACATCACCTGCATCCTCATTTCATAGAGATGAGGATCCTGCAGATCTTTATCCCATCGAGTCAACAACTGAAGTGTGCAAGATAAACACAAACGGACATTTCTGAGATAGCCCTCACTGCCTCCAAACATTTGAGGAAGGGCCCATTTCTTAATACATTTACATTAAAAGGGCTGTTTTTACTTATTTTCACCAAAATAAATATAGAGAAATGCCATGTTTGCTATTGATCCGACAAAAGTACCCTACCTTTCTTCTGTTATTTTCCATTGAAAAGATTCACTGAAAAACTCCAGAAATTTACACATAATTTAAACATGAATCATTAATGTTATTAGCCAAGAAGAAAATCAACCTTTTCTTCACTTTTAATCTAAATAGAACTAATACTACTGTTGCGTCGAGGAGCTACCACAACCATTAGTTCAGTTCTCTCCTTTTATGTTAACTTTATTTTTTCTTTCAGTCAGGGTTTTCTTCAGGGAAAACAGAGGGGGGAAAATGGCAGCTTTAAAACATGTCTTATGACTCGTCTCTTGGGGATAATCAGTGACATGTTGGACTCGTGATGGCTAACTGGATTTTCAAACTCAGGAGGACAATGAGCGCATTTACAAACAGAGTAGAGTGAAAACAGTCAGCTCACATTTCATGCAAATTTGCCCGTCCACAATCTGGAACTTTAGCATGTTGCTTTGTCAAAATGATTTCTTTTTTTTCTTCTTTTTTTTCTTTACAAGAAAAAGCATGTAAAACTGAATTTTATATCGAACACGAGTTTGTGATATTTCTGCCTTTTTTCTGTCACAAACCATGGAGTTTGAACCACATTGCCAGTTAGTAACAAAAGCCGGGCGATTAATTGTTTTATCTTCTTCCGTGATCACATCTCATTCTTTATTAGGCCCCTAAAAACCGTTCTGATCCAGTTCACCAACGTGCTGATGAGGCTTCTGGAGGAAAAACCCTGGTAACTACATTCAGAGTAAACACATCCTTTCAACAACCCAGATTGTAAACAGCATGTTATTTAAAATGACGGTTAGGTGAAAACTCACAGAAATACAGTAAACATTATATGTTCTCCGTATGACTTTTGGAGATGAATAGTGCAATTGTGGCCTCCCTGGAACAAATTAGCTGTGATCTAGTTGCAAAGCTGTGGGTCAGGAGACCAGGACCATGTGATTCCTGTACAAAAAGGAATGAACGTATGGCATACATGTGGCCTTTATACGTCACATCTACAGAATAATTAAACAGTAGAGAAAGAACACGTGGAGAAAATCAGGAAAACAAATGCACACACAAAATTATCCGTTTTAAATCCTCCAAAATTGTCAGCCTTTTGAGGAAAAACATAATTTCATCAGCACCGCTAATTAAATATATTTTTTTCAACTGTTACTTAATCAGCAAGCTGGTATTTATGAATTTCCATGACGCAGAACTTGCGTTTTATTTGCAGCAATCATCTTCTCAGAAAAGCGTGCTCTTTGGGATGAATGTTGTTTTTTGTTCTGAGCCTTGCCCCAGATCTCGTTAATTTGCTTGGTGTGACACAATCTGATCCTGCAGCCACTAATTCTTCAGGGTCTTTGCGTGTAAGTGCTAAAAGGCAGCTTTTAACAAGAGCTGGTTCCTGACTGGATTTTGGTTTTAATTGTTGTAGTTAATGAGTTTAAGAAAGGTGAAATAACTGCATCATACCAGCCAAACCTTTCCGGAAATGCTCTTTGTCTTGTTTGCCCGTGTTTTCCCCCCCCTATTTGTTTCTTTTAATTGAAATAAACAAAAAAAAATTAAAAAGTGGAAAGACATTAAGCTTCTCTCACAATGTTTCCACATTCAACCTGTCCCTGTGAGCTTTAGTCAGCTACAGTCATGCTCTAGCTGCTGATTTCAACCATAAAAGGAGTACTTGTCAAACTATTCACAGGAGGTACGTTTTAAGCAGATATGCACCACTTTGTGCTTGTAAACGCTATATCAGCCTTCTGCTCAGCTAATGCCTTCCTCTAAGTATTAAAGTCAACGAAAAGAATCAAAATGCATCATATGTGGATTTCCTAAAGCTTGCAGATGTGCATTTTCTTCTTCTTCATATTTGGACTTCCCCATGACCCTTAAAAGGAAAGAGCTGGGGATAAAAAATGGGTAGATGGTTGGAAAGCAACTTTAAGAGAGCGTTGAATAGCTTAGCTTGTCTGCTCAGCTTTCCTTTCCTTTACAGAAACTTTGAGGGTGGAAATAGAGATTAGCTGCAATTAGCATCGAATGACCTTGCCCCCGACTGCACACCAGTCATGTCTTAACAAGGCGTCTTACAAAAGAATGCCTTGCATCCAATTCTCTCAATTATGCAAATTAGGTTGAAATCAAAGTAGTTGGAGGGGGTGCAAATTTTCAAATGAAAAGTTTGGGAGCCTCTGGACGAGACGGCAGAGCTTTTAGGTTAGACTCTGCTCAGTATTCTCACACGAGCTAAGATCTTCCACACTGTGAAATGAACACAAAGAAAGGAGTTTCAACAAATTGGGAGATTAGGGGCCAGTTATCAAAGTAGATTTATTGTGCCTTGTTCAAGTGAAGGATGAAAATACCCTGTGGGCATGGAGAAGGGGTCATGGGACTCCCAAAAGGATTACCTTCAACTGGAGTCATGAGACTTGGGTGAACAAAGACCTTGCTCACATGCTCATCATATTAACCGGCCCTCATAAAGTGAAGAAGTTTCATGTCCTGTGGGATTCAATGAGAGCACTCGCCTGGGAGTGCAGCAGCAGAGGAAAGCTCAGCTGGAGGATCGACTTCCCTCCAACCCCAGCGCTGTAATATGCAGCAGCCAGAGATAGAGACTCTAAGGCTCCCTCACAGGACTGTGCGCGAGTGTAAGTCTTTTGAATCTTAATTTCATCACTTTTTATGACAGAATCGGTTGGGTTTTGCTTAATTACAAATGAATGTGGTCTGAACTGTAGACAAGGTGAATTCAGATGAAGTAAATGTGAACAGGCAGCGCTGCAGGAGCTCTGGATGCTTAATGATGCGTCATAAAACCGGGAAGGAATTGCCAAGACAGGACAGATGAAAACAAAATTTATAGCAAATTACAACAGAATAGCAATGCTGTTTCAAAAGCATAAAAATTATAAGCAAAGGAAATAAAAACTCATACAGTGGCAGGAGCTAAATAAAAAGTTCTCCGATCCACTGATTTGGTAAAACAGACAATTCCAGATGATGGCTTTGAAAAAAACAAAAAGAAATACTTCCTAAATGAATGCAGTATAAAAATGTTTTGTGGTAGTATATCAAAATTAATATTTATAGTCAAATATTTAACTTATACTGTACAAATGATGTAGTTGAAACTGCATCAAAATCAAGTCTAACATAACGGTATTTATAGCTGATGAATAATATAAATGCAATATACTGGTGCAACAAGAGATACATAACAGAAAACATCCTTTTGCTCCTGTGAGTTTTAGGAACTACAGTCATGCTTGGTTGTTTGCTTTCACGTTTTTGATACTGAATTATTCCTACTTTTTTTTTTCTTTTATTATCGCAGCTTTTTTGTTACTAATTTTGTACATGGAGGACATGCAAACCCACTCACACACAGAGAGGAATGTAGAGGTTCAGGTCAATTATTTTAAAGCAGACAGTTCATGGTAGTTTTTTGTTTCGCAGAGCATCTGCCCTGCCAGCTGAGACCGTTTCAGCAGACGAGCAGAACAGTAACGGCACTGTGTTTCGAGCACTTGTGATGGTCACAAGACACCCAGCGGAGTTCATGCGTGCTCTTTAATTTATACTCATATGACTCCAGGCTAGTGAGTAAAAGCTCAAACAGAGAGCTTTTAAGATAACAGTGCTATTAAAAAGTTTTATTCTGTTTCGGATTTTACTTTGCATTGCTTCTTTTTGCACAGCCGTGCTTCTGGGGATTCACTTTTAATTGGGCTGCCACTGTCAACAAAGGCCCTCAGAGAAACTTTGCTTTGTGTTCGGGGTGTTTTTGCTGAGCACTGGAAGAGGATCAGACAGCAATCACAACAGGACTCCACAAAGTGTGGAGACACAGTGCTTTGTGCAGGATGCTTTGCACTTGCTACTCATCGAACTTGAACAGACTCGACAGAGTCGTCAGTCAGCATCAGCTGTGTTGTAATAAATTCAGAAATAAAAGAGCATGCTTGACCTCAAATTGTGATATGGATGTGTATAAAAATACACAGCACAAACCGCACTTAACCGATTTTCTAGTCTTGAACCCTAACTTTCACTTTATTTGTTTCTCGTCCTCTTTTGATTGCAACAGAGAGGATTCTGATAGTGAAACTTTGACTGAAGATTTGTCTCCCACTGAAGGTCAGAAATGACCTAACGCTTGTGTCGCACTTTGTCTTCGCAGGCACAGAGAGCTTGGATTGAGAGGACTTTTCTCAAGAGAGAATGTGTTCACATATTTCCTGGCAAGGATCCAACCAGGTAAATATGGTCTTCAAATTAAGCTTTAAATGGTTTAAATGGTTATCACTTGCAGACAATAAATCACAAAGGGAGAAACTTATTTGTTCTGGATGTTTATGAGTGATAACAGACACATAAATGCCTCATTAACATAACTATTACTACCGCATTCTGGTTTATTTGTTCACAGTACAAGGAAAACTTCAGCTTAATATTCTTCTCTCTCAAGAAATCATTTCTCCGAATTATTCCATTCCAGTTTTTTTTTTTTAGTCTTGTCAGACATGGTTGCTGCCCCAGGCTCTGACAGCAGCCTGGCAGGAGCCCATTTACCAAAGATGGACACAAGAGAGAGCCTGAGCGATGGGTTTTCTTTCATTTCAAGCTGCTGTTACTAACCTGAATGATCTGTCTACTGTAGATGTGCCTGCGGTCAGCTGGTAACGCAACACGTGGCCATCCCCCCTGGAGCCAGCTCACTAGAGGAAGCGATCCCACTGGTGCAGATCGACACCCCAAATGACAAATGGAGTGTGATAAAACACACAAGGACGTATCCAACAGACTCCTTTGGAATCATCGAGTTCCAGGGAGGAGGGTTCATGAACAAGGCCATGGTGAGTCTCATCCACATCCTGTTCTCATATCAGCGGAGACAGCGGACACGGGTTTTTCCACATGCAGTTTAAAACAAGCAGATTTGGTCATAGACGATATGACAAAGGGCTGATTTGAAATGCTTTCCTTTGATAGTACATTCGGGTTTCATATGACACCAAGCCAGACAACCTCCTACATTTGATGGTGAAGGACTGGCAGCTGGAGCTGCCCACCTTGCTCATCTCAGTACACGGAGGTCTCCAGAACTTCGACCTCCAGCCCAAACTCAAGCAAGTGTTCGGCAAAGGCCTGATCAAAGCGGCCGTCACCACAGGAGCGTGGATCTTCACGGGCGGAGTCAACACTGGTAGGGCGTCTACAGTTCAGAGTAATGCTTTTAATGTTCACTTAACAAATATCAGCTTGGAACATTAGAAGATTGCCTTTGCTCTAAATTGTTATTACATAATGCCGCTTCTGCAATTTCCTGGGGGAGATTTGGCCCAGCTATTGTCACAGGTTTAAGCTTTTTAATTAGAGCTTTTGTTGGGAAAAATCAGCACAAATGACAATCTGTGTGGAGTTTGCATGCAACTGTCAGAGTAAGGCCATCATAAAGCCTCATGAGCTATTACTGATATTGCTCCATTTCTTTAATTACAACTTAGGGGTCATTCGTCATGTTGGAGATGCCTTAAAGGACCATTCCTCCAAGTCACGAGGAAAAGTGTGTGCAATAGGAATTGCTCCATGGGGGATCTTGGAGAACAAAGAGGACCTTCTTGGAAAAGATGTAAGACCTTCTATTGTTGTCTGCATTTTTCAAAATTTCATGAAAATGTTTTCAGTTTTTAAAAGGTTCATTTCCATTTCTTCACCTTCTTCCAGGTAACTAGACCATATCAGACCATGGCAAACCCACTGAGCAAGCTGGCGGTCCTCAACAACAGTCACTCGCACTTCATCCTCACCGACAACGGAACGTGCGGGAAGTATGGCTCTGAGGTCAAGCTCCGTCGGCTGCTGGAGAAGCACATCTCCCTGCAGAAGATAAACACTCGTAAGTCACATAGAAGCCCGCAGATGCTTTACATACAAGTACCAAGTGGCGGGAATGTGAGTACTATGAGCCTGAATCTTGTTGGAGAAGTGGATGGAGAGCTCCTCTGTGACCCGTGGGCTTCCCTTTGTCATCCTATGCCTGGAGCTCAGATAAGGCAGGGACAGCAAAGGGATGCTCAGCTGTCACCACTGACTTCACTCCCTCCGTCCCTCTGATTCATCTGTCCACACAAAGCGTTACTGCTTTATCACTTCATTCTCAAACTTCTGTGACCTAGACGTTCTGTGATACATGTACTGGGCAGCTGGACTGACTTTGTCTTCCTGCATCTCCCAGGCTTGGGGCAGGGGGTTCCTCTGGTGTGTCTGATAGTGGAGGGAGGCCCCAACGTTATTTCCATAGCCCTGGAGAGCCTGAGGGACGAGCCTCCCATCCCAGTCGTGGTCTGCGATGGCAGCGGCCGCGCTTCTGACATCATATCTTTTGCACACAAGTTCTCAGAGGATGGAGGGTGAGGTTTAAGATGACATGTCTGACACTCTAATATCAATCCTCAGGTAAAAATACAAAAATAAAAAGGCTGAAATATCATTTCTAAATCCTCTCTACCAGGCTGGTTAATGATGACGTCAGAGACCAACTTTTAGTCACAATTCAAAAGACCTTCAATTACAGCAAAAGCCAGTCCCAGCAGATCCTGTTGATGGTAATGGAGTGCATGAAGAAAAGGGAACTAGTGAGTACGGGTCAAGGTGTTCATATCATCACGTTCCACATGTTTGTGATCAAAATTTTTGTCGAATAAACATTTTTGAGCTGTGAAACCTCCTGTGTCCATCGTCATTCATTCATTCATT
>JAOWBL010000021.1:7117067-7163566 GCA_028564865.1 Zenarchopterus dispar | reverse complement strand
ATGGATGGATGGATGGATGGATGGATGGATGGATGGATGGATGGATGGATGGATGGATGGATGGATGGATGGAATAAACAGAAAAATAAGTAAAATAAAGATAATAAAGTCAGTGAAAAAATTGTTATTACAAATGAGTTATTTGTAATAACTTATGGTAATAGCACATGGCAATAATGTTGCATCGAGGAGGAACAGAACAGGCATTAAATAACTCCTCGTTCATGATCATCTGCCTTTGAGTGTTATTCTTTTGTAACAGCTGCTCTGTCAGAGTGAAGCAAAAATAAGGAAATAAAAACCACTTTAAATCCGCCAGAACTTGCAGTGTCTTGACATATTAAATGTCAGGTAAAATTTTAAATAAAATTGTTAACAAAGATTTTAAGAACATTTCTAAACTGAAAATACAAAAACTAGCTATCAGTGGTAATAAAAATATCCAAACTCTGTTGATAAATGTTGCTGGCATCAAGTCTAAACTAAAGATTTTTTTTTAATGTCGATTTCAACATTTCATAGGTTGCTTTTTGTGGTTTTCAGTTAAATATTAGATGTAAATTATTTGAAAATTAAGATGCTCTGTTTTTATTCACATTTTATGTAGCATCTCAACTGATTTGGGAATGTGACATAGAGTTTGAAGATCCATGATTGAGTTTGTCAGTCTTTTAAAAAAAAAACTTCTGCTTTACAGATTGCCAAATATAAATGCAAAATTGTAATGATTTAATTTAACTATTTAAAAAAACAAAGGCTAAGGACACAAAGTGTTGTCAGCATTTCTCTAAGCTTCACTTTGACAGAAATATGAGATTAAAAAAAAGTAAAACTATCTTCATATTTACTAACTCTTTCTCCATGTTTCTGTGTGACTACGCTTTTTTTTTTTTTTTTTTGCCAGTCTATGCAATGGAAATCAACCGTAAGTAGCTTTCAAGTCAAAAATGTAATTCTAATCAATGTGCTAACTATTTGGGAAATTTTATTTGTATCTTTAACACCCCTCTCTTTGCAGCTCCTTGTGGAGAACATTTATATGATGAGGACGGGAAGAAACTTCCTCCGTGTATTCCTGGAGCCTGGCTCACACCAGCTATCATGGCCTGTTACCTGCTCGTGGCAAACATTCTTCTGGTCAACTTGCTCATTGCAGTCTTCAAGTAAATAGACGCTCCGATGTCTACCTCTTCTATAACTTTGTAGGAAACATCTGCTGACACAGTTTATCTTCTTGTTTGCAACGTGTCTCTTACAGCAACACTTTCTTTGAAGTCAAGTCCATTTCCAACCAGGTGTGGAAGTTTCAAAGATACCAGCTGATCATGACTTTTCATGACCGTCCAATTCTGCCTCCACCTCTCATCATCCTCAGCCACCTCTACATCCTCTTCAGCAGGCTGTTTCGGCGCTGTGTGCGGAAGAAACAGGAGGGAGAGCTTGATGAAAAGGATCGAGGCCTCAGTTAGTATCTTCAGTTTATCCACACACAAAACATAACTGTGGAGTGGCTTTATAATCAGGATTTATTTATTGCTTTTGGACCTACTGAGCTCATGAACGACATAAATTAATATCGACTCATTGTTCATTTCAGAGCTGAGGCTGAATCCAGAAGAGCTTAAGAATCTGTATGAGTTTGAGGAACAGTGCGTGGAAGAATATTTCCGTGAAAAAGAGGATGAGCAGCAGTCTTCAAGTGGTGAACGCATCAAGGTTACCTCTGAGAGGTACATCACTTGCTCATTCATAGTTTACATATTTAAAAGCATTTACATTTCTAAATAAACTATTTCTCATGTTCTTGGCAGAGTTGAGAATATGTCAATGCGCTTGGAGGAGGTTAATGAGAGGGAGAACACCATGAAGGCATCCCTGCAGACAGTGGACCTGCGTCTGGCCCAGCTGGAGGAGATCCACGGACGCATGGCAGTCGCCCTGGAAAAGCTGGCAGGGGTGGACAAGCTGGAGCTGACCAGGACCTTTTCACGAAACTCGTCCGTCTGCGATCCTTCCTCTCTCCTCCGGCAGGGCAGCATCAGCAGCGCTGACGGGTACAGCCTTTACCGCTTCCACATGGACATGGAGGAGTTTGCATCCAAGCAGAAGGAAACAGAAGAGAAGAGCGGCCTGGAGAGACAGCGGAGTCTGCGCCAAGCCTCCAGCACTTGCGCTCTCAACGTCAAGGAGAGCGGTCAGACTTTAGAGGTCACTGGTTTGGAGAGATCCCGGCCTGGCTCCTGCGTGGACATTCTCATATCTCCGTGTGAACAAAAGGCTGATTCTCCAATATCGAGTCAAGAAACCATAACCAACCAGGGCAGCGCAATGCTGCTTGAAAGTCTGACTGACAAAAACAGACTGAAGCCTTTATCCCCTCCAAAAAGGACTAAATCCTTGAAATACTTTCCTGTTGAAGACCAGGCCGTATCTCCCTTGACAAAAAGAAGAGCTATGAGCAGCATCACTGTGAGCCCACCAGACGAACCCGCGACGCCTACAGGGAAGACCAAACCCCTGCTAGGAACTTCCTCCTCTCCAAGAAGAGCAGTCTCTCTAAGATATCTTTCGACAGAAAACCAAAGTCAGACATCTCCTGTCACAAAGAAGAGGGCTATGAGCAGTATAATCTACAAGCCAGATGAGACCGGTGACGATGTGCTCACTGAATCTTCGAACATGCCCAAAGTATCAGCAGTCAAAACTCTTACCCAAGAGTTTCAAACTGCTACAGCATCAGCTGGGCTTAAAAAAACAAGTCAAACTGAAGCAATTCCCTCGAAAAGTAAGGAGGCTCCACCAGAAACAGAACCAGAGGAAGAGAGTAAAAAGATGAAGGCCAAGAGAAACCTCTCAGACACCACCGCATATCTGACGGTAGCCGATGAAAAGTACATGCGTGCTCACCGGTCACAGAGCTGCAATGCCAGTGACAGGAGAGCGAAGACCCTCGTGGTCCCCAAGGAACCAAGAGCTTCCAGCAGCGAGAGAGACCTAGCTGAAGGAAGGGGCGTGTCGGGTGTTGGACAGGAGGAGGAGCGGACGAAGAGCGAGGTGACGAAGATGCAAGATGATCCAAGGGAACCAAAATAAGAGCTATTGATGAACGCTCCTTTTCACAGCTCATCTTCTCTACACCTAAAAAACTCTTCTAACTCTTCTGAGAGTGATGGGGGAATCATTGCCACGCTAATCTACAATTTCAGTCAAGAAGTTGATGTTAGTAGTGAAATTCAACACTCTCATAAAGATCGACTTTCTTTACTTCTGCAGACGTCCACTTGTGTAACATACAAGATCTTACAGAGACAATCAGTTCCAGTAGAGGTGTCCCTTATCATTGTGTTTCATGTTGAAGAGGTAAGGGAACCTGCTGGATGTCTTTTGTTTCAGAACAAAATAAGAAAAGCATGCATACCAAATGTGAACAGCAAAAACATTCAACATATGACTGACATGTTCAGATACTGCTTGTAAACAATTTCAGATACTGTGTGCTTAGTAATGACCCTTCAGGGGTCTCCCTATCTCTCTCATGCAAATACTCGGAGTGGTATTAAGATGATGTATTCAGCACAGTTTCCAAGAAATAAATACTCCTTTCACAGTTTCATTTTGATAGATAAATGTATAAATATAGTTTCCAGAAAAAAAATGAATAAAGATAAGAGAGTACAGACTGCATTAGTATGTATTTTTGTCTATCACAATACTCCTTTGAGGCAGAAATGATGCCAGCGCAACTGAAGGCCATAAGTTTAAGAATACACATACATTTACACAGACATAAACAATCAGTGGTGAGACTTAATATTTTGATCTCACAGCATCCTTTAGAGGATATATGATAGTAACTATGGTGTATAAAATGATGCTACAATATAAGAAATGATGAGGTTTTTTTTCTTTTGTGAATAAGAGGATAATGTGCTGCTTATTTTATCCAATAGGTGTGTTATAAACGTCAGCAGAGTTTTTTTTATCCGCTGTGGGCAGGCACTGCAGGGCAAGCTACACATCACTGCCGATCACGCAGAAGTCTTTTGCATGAGCAGATATTCAGTATCAAGTCTCATTTCCCATGGATCCTCTTCTGGTTGGCAGATCAGGGCGGTCACTCAACCACCCATGAACCGGTCGGTGACCCCAGCTGGCAGTAAGGCCCCGTGATTATGAGCAGTGCTGCTATGAGAGGCAGGAACCTTCCAAAACCCCAAGGTCACGTAAGGAACGTGAACCCTCCGAGACGAGAAGCCTAGAGGAGGGAACACTTGAAGAACCTGATCCTCTTCGACTTTTTATCTGTGATCTTGACTGGTTTCCCCGCTCCTCCACCATTGTTGTCAGTCTACAAAACAAGCATCTTAGTCAGACCAAGTAATTACAACTTTAGTTCCAAAAAGTGAATTATCTTTCGAAAAAGAAAAAAAAAATCTTCACAACTTACTGTCTTAGAGTTCAGATTATGCAATATGTCTCTTCCCATGGTATAAAAAGCCTTGAGTGACATAAAAAACAGTAAAAAGATTTATATCCATATACAGTTAACAAGTCAATTTGTGCAATTTAAAAATTTCAGCTTACCTCTTCTACGTTTAAGCTAGTCTTTGCGCTGGTTTCCATGAACTTAACTCCATAATCAATAGCAAGCTTAAGGAGAAAAAAGAAATTAAAAAATTGCATTTTCACATATCATTAACCAAAACCAGACTTCTAAAAAGTAATGAGACGCTTCAGAGACTCACTTTTTCCCCTCTGTCTTTAGACACCTGTCTCCTGTCAGTCATGTCACATTTGTTACCAAGGATCATTTTCTCAACATCAGATGAGGCGTGCTGACAAAATTGACAAAGCTCATTAGAAAAGGTCTCAAACAAGTCATTCATTTTACAGACAGACATTATTTTAGCTTGCAGTGTCAATCAAGAGCTCACCTCTTCAATATTTCTAATCCAGTTTTTTATGTTGTCAAAGGACTTCTCGTTGCAGATGTCATAGACCAGCATGATACCCTGCAATGAAAAGTCATGCAAAGTAAAAACTGAGTCCAAATATGAAAGAGTAAAGTGGTTTTCCAGTGACAAAGCTGGTAAGGTGGGGACTTACCATGGCTCCCCTGTAGTAGGCTGTAGTAATGGTGCGAAACCTCTCCTGCCCCGCTGTGTCCCTGAGCACACCAATCAGACAAACCAGCTTCAGAAGGAGGTCTTTTCTTTCAACATCACATCAGTTTCATTTTCTCTTTTCTTTTGTAAACGGGGGGAAACGCCATTCACATAACACTTACCAAATCTGAAGTTTGACTCTCTTTCCATCCAGCTCTATTGTTCGGATTTTGAAGTCTATCCCTGAAACGACAAGTGCAGACAGAGAAGCATGCTTACTGCATTGATCAGATACATGACATCATCAGACACACAGAAAGCCTTAGATTTCTCAGAGAAATTATTGTTTTAAAAGATCAAGATGTAGAAAAATGTCATCTGAGACTATTGTAAATCAGCTGCAAGAGAGAATACAGAAATATTATAACAATGATATAAACAATATAATGTAGTAGACTATGACTTTCAAAGAACAAAAGTCTAAACTGTTTTTTTTTTTTTTTTTGTTCTCATTCTGCATTTGACCTTAAGTGTGGATGTGAGGCTACAGGAAAGAATGGCAGGAAGAAAATGTGATTATCATTTTTCTCCACATGCCATTGTCTTGCTCTTATGCAGATAGAGACCTTTCAGAAAGCAGAGGTCTGTATAAAGTACATCTTAAAACACTATGTCTTTTTGGGGTTTCCTAACAGCAAAGAGCCATCTTATCAGTTAGGTAAAACATCGTATGATACAGATGTGATATTTTTTCCTTAGGGGTACTCACCTATTGTGGATATGAAGGTGGTGTTGAAGGAGTCCTCGCTGAATCTGAACAGCAGACATGTCTTACCGACTCCGCTGTCTCCGATGAGCAAGAGTTTAAAGAGATAATCGTACGTTTTCGCCATTTGAAAAGACGTCAGACTCCCAGCGTTTTAATATGAGAGGTCGTCGTGAGCCTTCTGGTAACCCCGAACCGCAAACCCTCAGCTGTCGGCAGCCAACGGACAGATTCAGACTCAGACTGGGCGCAGAAAAGACCGGCGCTGGAGACTGGTGACGTCATGGCTTGCATTGTGGGCTTTGTAGTTTATAGGAAATGCAGGGACTTTTTGACAAAGGAGCCACGGGAGTGGCTACTGATAAGGAAAGTAAAAGCAAAGAAAGAAATTCCCAGCTGTGTTCCAGTTTATAACACACGTTAGAGTTTGTAACATTAACAAAGCCTAAAAATCCCCCATAAAAGGCCCTGGATTGTGTACTCTACTGCTGTGGCACAAGCTTCCCATATGGATCACATATAAAATCTATCTTTTTTGCCATTGTCTGCTGTATTATTTTGGTTATTACCAATACTCCCTAATCAGTTGATTCTCATCTAATTCTTGGTCATTGTCATGAATTATTAATAAAAATTTTAAATTAATACTTTGTCTATGGTCATTTCTTGTAAGATTTAGACCTGGTGCTTTGACCTTTGTGTTTCAGGAAGATTTAGATGATGTACAGTATTATAAAGGGTAGAACTTTCTCTGCCTGCAGCATATATCTTATAGACACCTCCAAAAACTCATAAAATATGTTTTCAGAGTCTCTCTTGTTTTATTCTAAGCAGTCAGGCTTAACTAAGTGCATATTTGAAGAGCGAGGAAGGCAGGTGGGGAGCAAGGGAAAAAGCAAAAAGATATATTTTCAACAGTTAAGGGGGACATAATATGAAAAAAAAAAACTTTTTGTCCTTATTTGGGTGTCTGAAGTCACAAATAAAGGACTCTCAGTTTAAGACAGCCACAATCTGGAAAAGTGTCACTCAATGACCTACTCAGATTTGAAGAATACAGTAACATCATAGACCCAGGTCAAAGTGGAATTCACCAGAGTTCCCACACCCCAAGCCCCACCTTCTTTTTTTTTTTTTTCTTGTTTCCACCCAGGTTCAAATGCTGCATCTGCTGTACCTCAGAAGCTGGTAGCACAATACTAGTTTCAGAAGATTAACACCTCACAGACACGAAGGAGTGAAGTAGCTGACTCTATCCTCCATCAAATACCAGTGAAGTTCATCAAATCAACTGATCGTTCATCACCCGATTTTTCAGTTAACAACTACTTGCTTTTTAAAATTATTTTTGCTTACTGTCACCATCAAGGCTTCTTTATTCAAATGATAAATGGTGATTTTGTATTGTGAATGATAAAACATTACTTTGTTTTCATAACATCTCTACTGTTAATCAATTGACTTTTAAATCTTCCAGTTTACCTCAATTTTAACTGGTCCTTTTTTTTCAACAGACATGCATTTTTATACACTAACACTTTCACCCTCACATTCCCAAACTCTGTCAAGCATAGATTTAATAATACATAAAAATGCTTGCAAACGTATATATAGTCTAACAAGCATTTTGTAGACTACCAGTATTAGTTTCATTCTTCTTAATATTAACAGATTGCAAGAATTGAAATTGCAATTTGTTCAGGTATTAGTTGCATATGTCTGTTATGCTTTCTCTACTTGTTGAGCAGGTATTTTGTAAACAACGATTAAAATAAGTTATCACCTTGATTAAGTAAAGATTTTTTAGAAACTTGTCAACAAGACAGTTCTGTAACATGAAAACGCGCATGCGCAGCCGCAGAGTGGCCGTACGCAACGAAAATGCCTGTAAGTTATTTTTTCAGTCTTGTACGATTTTTGTAGTTATTTGTCTTTATTGTTTGTTTAAAGTGTGGCTATTACAGATTGTGCCATGGCCCAGTTAGGTTCGCAGTTATGTTGCTGATAAGAGCAGAAATAGTACACATGGTCGCGATCGTGGTGGGGTCTACTTTCTGAAAAAAAAGAAAAAAAAACATGAACTACGTGTGTGGCGGAGTCTACTTTCTGAAAACAATAACACCAATTAAGTGCGTCATGAAACCTCTAGATTTCATTTCAATATTAACTACTTCTTACCTTATGTTTCCCAGTCGTTTTATTTTTCGAGCTTGTTATTTTACAAGGGAAATATGTGTAAATACCTAAAATGTTGTGCTTTGTCGTCGTGTCACTGAAACGTCAGTAACAATGATGGACATTCAGTTTCCGTTGGAAATCATTCAGATCATCTGTTTTAACATCGTGATTAGGAGCATTTACAAACAAAATCGAAGCGGTTTTTGTATTACACTGGCTTTAAAAAAAACAAACAAAAAGCTATTGTTCTCACTGTTACTGAACCTGAACAGGTAAGACAGATTGTGACCCAAATACCGCTGCTAGGCAACACTTTTCTTGCGTTTTTGCATTTCAAGGGTACATCCAGTAAGAACTAGCTTTGACATTAAATGTGTTTTTGTTTGTATTTGATTTATCTGTCAGCTGGCCAGAGACCTCCTTCACCCTTTAATTGACCATGAGCGAAGACAGCATAAGAAGAAAAGACTGGTTCAGAGCCCCAACTCTTACTTTATGGATGTGAAGTGTCCAGGTAATAAGATATTATTGAATTAAAATACTGATTAAAGTACACTGGTTCTAATTTTATGGCCGCCCAATGCCTGGTACCTCTGCCATCATAGAACATTCAAAAGAAGAAAAAAAAAAAAGGCCTTTTTTAAATTTATTTGAGGCCATGTTTTGGTTGCAGAGAAGCTGGCATTAGTGGAGAAATATCTGAAATGTGTTTATGCCAAGGCATCTGGATTAAAATGCTTGTTTCTGTCTCTTCATAGGTTGCTATAAAATTACCACCGTGTTCAGTCATGCACAGACAGTGGTGCTTTGCGTGGGATGCTCAACAGTGTTGTGCCAGCCCAAAGGAGGAAAGGCCAGACTGACAGAAGGTAAAACAAATGAAGTGTGTCACTAGGTTTGTTTGTACAAATTAAGTACTGTAGAAAGCAGTCTAATTTGCTTTAACTTTTTTTTTTGTTAACAGGTTGCTCCTTCAGGAGGAAGCAACATTAGAAGAGGAAGCTACACTTTGGCTGCAGTTATTTTAACGTGTTGATCATGTAACCCATCCATCCATCTTCTACACCCACCTATTCTGATGCAGGACCGCAGGGGTCTGCTGGAGTCCATCCCAGTGATCATGTGACCATAATACAACTGTTCAGCTTTTATTCAATTGTATAAACGGCAAACAAAAAAAATCTTAAATTGCAATTAAAGATGATTCTTATAAAAGTCAAAGTATTTTTAAATTTTATTGACAAATCCCCATGACATTACCTTCACAGAACGCATGTCATCCTTACAGCTTGATAAAAAGAACATTTATGAATTTGTAAATGAAATTTAAAGGACAAACAGAAAAGACAGGTCATGGATTTTAAATAAACACAAGATTGTATAACAAAAATACAGTTTTGATCAATCTTGGAGCAAAGAAATAATTTGTGTTGGCAGATTTTTATAACCTTAATGCCTGAATGGTTCTCAAAAACTTTAAGAGGCAAGGATCGAACCTTCAACTGCCAAACATATTCCAAGAATGTGATCAAAAACTTTACATGCATAAAGAATTAGTTCAATACAATCACTGTGTCTGACATTGCACTCCACCCCTGGGGCCTTCGTCATCTTCCTCATAAGCTTCCCGAGTGTATTGTTTCTGATTTGACCCCAGTTCCACCTCAGACAGGTCCACCTCTTCCATGTCATCAGTGATCATGACATCTTCTCTGGGAGGAAGTAACCTTTCCAGCTGGAACATGAGATGCTCTGGGAGCCAGTGTTTTTCAGGGAACTCCACCTTAAGGACAGATGTTAAGTTTATTTCACATGACCCAAAAAAAAAAAAGACTGGCAAAGTTATATCACTTGGAAATTGTTTTACCTGAAACTGAACAATAAGCTGCCCCTTTTCAAAAGGACTCTTGTATATTGGCATGCCCTCATTCTGAATACACCTGACATCATTGTGCTTGATTACTTCTCCTTTTTTGGGAAGAGAGAGAGAAAAAAGAAACATTGTAGATATGAGTTAAACTGATACGAGTTCTGATGTGAGTTGGCTTAACTCGTACCCAGATACGAGTTAAGCCAACTCTGCAAGTCAAACAGGCAGATTATATTCACTATACCTGGCTGTGAGCTGATGACGAGGGTTCTGTTGTCTAGTGTTTGAATGGTCTTCTTGAAGCCACAAAGGGCCTCAACAAGTTTGATGTCCAGCTTCATAACCAAATTATTCTCTTGTCTGTGAAAGAGTGGGTGGTCCTTCTGATCCAGGACAATGATAACATCTCCTGGCTCCAGTCCAGGTTCTTGGTCTCCCTCTCCATGGAATGTAATGTTCTGACCATCTTTCATACCTGAAATACACCATTTACCCTCAGTTGGAAGTGTTTGTGAACAAACTGCTTACATTTTTTAAAGACTTTTTTTATATTTGGCGTGGGGATGGCTTACCTTTATCAATATGAACTTCAATAATTTTCTTCTTGCGTTCTACTTTGTGCCCATTGCAGTTCTTGCAGCGGTCCTTTGAGTTAAACTTCTCCCCCTGCCCCTGGCAGTCTGGACACATGCTTTGGATCTGTTGAATCATCCCTGGCCCAATCTGCTGCACTTTGACCTGTACACCTCGTCCTTTGCAATTTGAGCACTTCTCCAAGGTACCCTTTTTACCACCATAACCTGTGATTTAAAAAATAAACAGTTTAAGCTTCTACAATGTGAAACACACAAGTAAGTCTTAACTGACATCTACAGTCAGATATGAAAGAAAGTTATGCTTATTTTCTATTTAACAACATTTAAACAGTCAAGCTAAGATGAAAACTGCAGCACCAGGTGAAATGACTGATAACCAGATGACACTTATTTTGGGACTCAAGAGCAAGATCATGGATAACCCCAATCCTCCTCTCTACCACATACTGGATTGAAAACAGAGCTCCCTCTCCAAAAGATTCAGACAACTTTAAGATGTGTTTGGAGGAGCCCACACAGATCTTAAAGTGTCAAACAGGGACTATTCTAAGAATTTTTTTCTATCTCATGTCATAATCTTGTACAACACATTGTCTGTGAGTGACAGGTGCGTCATATCACATGATCTGCATTCTAGTAAATACATTCAAGAGTTTCAGTTATACCTCATTTATAGATATTTTCATTTCTTTGCTTGGAAATTTGGTTGTTTATTATTTATGTACATTATAGCCTGTGCACTTTTAAATCAGTACATTTTATAGTGTGTTAATAACAACCACCTGTTGTACTACTGGTGGCGTTATCCTGACACTGCATTTTAGTTTCCCATGTTATGTGGCCTGTACAGATGTTTCTTGTATATCTGTCTTATTTTTAGTTTATACTGCCTTAACCTTGCTGCTGTAACACTTAAATTTCCTAGTTAGGGAATAACATCCATCTTATTTTCTTTTTTTAAACCATTTTGTTAAGGCAGATAGATTCAGTTTTAGACATTTCCTTAAATGATCAGATATTTTACTTGCAAAAATTATTCCAGGCTTCCATGTTTTAATAACCAGCCAAAGCCAACCCGTTTTGTATGTTTTCAAGCTACCAAATTAAGCACTGTGCTTTATTTTAAAATGACTTTTCTTTTAATCTTCAGTACTTACCTTCGCATTTCTCACAAATCACATTCTTCTGCAATCCAAGCTTCCTAGTTGACCCATTATACAACTCCTCCAGAGTAACAACAAGTTGGTGGACAACGTTCTTCCCTACAAGACAGAAAACAAAAATGATCATCAATGCAATAGGGATGCATCCGTTAGTGCATCCATCTTAAGTTCATAAATTTTTAAAGTATATTTCACCTTTTCTTTCTCTCTGCATCCGTCCTCCACCTCCGAAAAACATGTTGAATATGTCCATTGGAGAATTTCCTCCTCCCATGCCTCCCTCTTTGATAGCCTGCTCTCCACCTTGGTCATAAAGGCTCCTCTTTTTTGGATCAGACAGCACTTCATATGCTTGAGAGATGGTCTTAAACTGTTAAAATAAATAAGTCGCTTTTAAAGGCTACACTTTAATTCTTTCTTATAGGCAACGTTTAACATAGGTATTGGTTCCTGGCTAAAGTGAATTAGAAATAAAGAAAACCTAATAATAAAAATAAAATATTTAATAAATATGTGCGAGACCGTCTAAAAATACACTGAACTACTTTACACGGAAAGCACTCCTCGGGAATTGAACCTGCCGTTGCGTTCACGGTCCAACTGCAGACTGAAGCTTCCAGAAAGTTCCAGATCTCCGCTCAATACAGGCGTGCAGTTTTATCATCAAAGTATTTTAAAAGGACAACGTAAAAATAAAATCTATATATGACTCACCTTCTCTCCTTCATTTGGGTTCTTGTCAGGGTGATATTTCAGTGCCAGCTTTCTGTAAGCTTTTTTAAGTTCCTCCTGCGAGGCTTTGGGACTGACACCCAACAGATCGTAGTAGCCGGTCTCGAGAACCATGATGACTAACCTTCAAGCAGAAATACAAAAAAAAAAAAAAAAAACCCGCTAAATTTAATAGTTTGTTTTTTTTCAAACCCTTGCTAATTTGAAATTAAGCAGTTAATGTAAACCCCACACCTAGAGACTCAAATACATATCGATATATTAACGTTAAATATTAATACCCAAATCATTTTAATTAAGAATGACCCTATATCACTTTAAACAATTTAAGAAAATAAAAACAGTAACTGGCTGAAATTGAGAAAATTTACACATGCCTTTAAATTGTTAACGGAACGCTGTCGCTGACTGCACGTGCAGTTGACGTTAAATAACGAGCAGACGTTACTTCGTTAACGTCAAATTCAATTACACCTATATTCAAGCTATACAATAAAACGAACTATTCTTTCAAAGTGAACCTACTATTGTGGTCCTGCTTTGTTTGTGCGATGGTGTTATCCTGAGACTGGCAGAAAGAGGAACAGCTCGGTCTTATATCTGTACAGAACTTTCTGGAGAGATCCGAGAACAGCGAGCGGAAGTGTCGTTGCTGTGGTGCAGCGTCGAGAAAAGACCGGAGCAAAAAAGGCAAGAGCCGCCTGCTGCCACATGAGGCTATCATGTTTCTTGACCTCTTTTTAGGGATTGTGTTACCTTCGTTTGAAAAAATTAAAAATAGGGCAGCTGATTAATGCCTTCAAGGCTTGTTACATAAGACAGCTAAGAGATTCTGAAAATTATAATTATTAAAAAAAATAATTTTTTTGAATGATCCTTTACTTTTCATCAACGGCACACAGGGACTCGTTTTGAGTAAATAAAAAAAAAAGAACTATCTTAACTTTTGCCAGATGAAATTATGTGTATACAGACACACATTGGTGACATGCAGACTATTTCTTTATCCAAGTACTTGTACCCTCATTTGTTACATTATTAGGTCAATGCCTTAAGAACTCCCTTAAGCCCTTGTGGCATAGATTCAACAAGGTGTTGGAAACATTTCTTGAGATTTTGGCCCATATTGACATTATAGAATCACACAGTACCTGCAGACTTCTTGGTTGCACATCCATGAATCTCCTGCTCCACCTCATCCCAAATGTGTTCCACTGGATTGAGATCTGGTGAATATAGAGGCCATTGAAATACAGTGAATTCATTGTTGTGTACAAGAAACCAATTTGGGATCATTTAAGCTATGTGATATGGTGCACTGCCCTTCTGGAAGTTGTCGTCAGAAGATGGGTACATTGTGGCCATAAATGGATGGACATGGTCAGGTAGGCTGCTGCATTTAAAGGATGCTGAATTGGTGCTAAAGGGCTGAAAGTGTGCCAAGAAAAAGTGATCCTAACCAATAAATGAAAGAAAAAGAAAGAACGTAAAATGTCCTCATAAAAGCGCTGTCAACATTTAAATTCTGAAGCTTATAATAAATGTGCATCCACTGATTAGCTTTTTTATTAATGGCATCAACATGTTACTCAAAGGTCAACTTATCCTCAATAATACAACCAAGACATTTGCACTGATCAACATTTATAATAGACTGCTGATTACAACCGGTAAGAGAGCAGATGGAGTTTTCCTCAAATCCATCTCCTTTGTCTCAGACATGTTAAATACTATATCAAAACACCTTTTTTCATTAAGCCAAAACATTTATCAGTAAGCCTAAACGTTGAACACAATACACAAACTTTGAGATAGCTTGATAAGATTTAACCAGTGATCACTACTTCAAGGAGGTACAGAGGATGGACAGTTTCAAGTTCCTTGGTGTGCACATCTCTGCTGACCTCACCTGGATGACACACATCTTTCATCAAGTGAAAAAAAAGCACAAAAAGACTGTATTTCCTCAGGAAACTGAGGTCTGCTCATCTCCCTCAGCACCTGCTCAAAACATTTACAGGTCAGCAGTAGAAAGCATTCTGATCTAGTGCTGCACTGTGTGGTTTGGCAGTTGCGCAGAGGAGAACAGGAAAGACCTGCAGCCTGTGGTATGGGTGGCAGAGCGGGCCATTGGCTCACAACTACCTCAGAGACATTTACACTGGCCGAAGCCAAAAAAAAAAACAAAAAAACAGTTACATCTCCAATGGCCACACTCACCCTGGACACACGCTGTTCACCCCACTGCCTTCTGCTAAAAGATGTAGACTGATCAAATACAGAACCGACAGACTTAAAAACTGTCTAGACTATCTGTAGCACCACCACCTCCCCCTTAGATCAAGTGCAATTGCCTCACCTCTAATGCACCTGAACTTTATAACAAACTGGGACATCTGTGCAAAATAATGCTACGTAGCTGCCTCTATGCTGCTATTTATCCTGTTTTAATATTATTGTAGTTTTAAATGAATTATTTTAACTTATTTCAGCTTAATTTTGAAGTTGTTTTAGTTTATTGTATCTTTATTGCGCTTTTACTACTGATGCAAGAGTGAGCTGCTAAACTGTATTTCATTGTTTTTAGCTAACATTGACAATAAACCTCTATTCTATTCTATTTTTGTCTGAATTTGTCAGCCTAAGCATTATCAAGGATCGGTTCTGCAAAGCATTGCTAATTCTGTAGGAGTATAGTCAAGCGCTTTATAAAGAAATGTTATCCAAAAAGAGACTCTAACCTTTCAGCAAATGCTAAGTCACACAGTCATTTGTCAGAAAAAAGAAGAGACAGTTAAAAGATGTGGAATGACGACCCACTTCACTGCAGGTGACTGGCTAGTCTACACCAATGCCCAAGCGCAGGTACTAGTGATGCTATGAGGACCACTTTGAAAAAAAAAAGATTTGCAAAAGACATAACCAATGAAAGAACAGGACCTCACTGACAGCCATAACACCACATTCCTAGATGCTCTGAACCAGTTCTGGCCCAAACCCACCATTACTTTCGCTTTGCCCAAAAAGCATGTGATCAAATGTCTCCACGAATATCATCCAGTTGCTCTGCCACTGATTATTAAGAAGGGCTTTGAGCGGCTTGTTCTGTCACACATCAAGGCCAACACTTATTTGGATAGCTACCAGTTTCCCTGCACAGAAAAAGATCAACACGGGATGCAGTCTGAGTTGCGCTTCACACAGCCCTGTCTCACTGGGAGCACCGCAGCACACGTGTCATGAGGCTATTTGTAGCCTTAGCTCATCTTTCAGCACAATAGTACTTTATAAACTCATAAGCAAGACGAGTGACTCGGGTCTGACTTCTACACTCTGTTCATGGATTTTGGACTTGCTTTTTACACAGTTTCAATTATTTCCTTAAAAACTAGCAAAAGTGTATATAGAACACAGCATTTTGTATTTTTCATTCTGGAGACTTGGTGAAGATGGATTAAAAGGGTTTCTTGTTTATCATAGGCAGGGCAAAAATTAATAAAATGTGGGGAAATTAGGTCACTGTACCAGAACTACATTAGGTCGCTGGTCCACATCACGTAAAGAGCTCCGATATGTTTGAGCACATGCTATTCTGGGCAAAAAGATGTTCGTTCCTCTACCTCTATTATGAGTCACAAACATTAGAAATGTCAGGGTGCCCTGTTTTTTTCCAATTATAGTTACTCATCATGCCTGGAGGGATCCCATCCCATCATCACAACTACCACTCCGATGGAAGACATGAGCAGGTTCCTACTCATCCTTTTACCTTTTTAATTTTAAGGTACAATTTCCATTAGCTCATCTTTTTTTTCCAAGGGCAGGCTCTCGACTGCCAAATACGTTTTTTTTTTTTTTTAAACATTTTCTTTTTGTTGAGTCAGGAATCATAAAGCAGCAGAAAGAATAGCACACTGTACCCAGTACTAGGCCATGTACTTTTAAATTTTATTTTTACATAGTGAATACCATGTTCCATTATAATATTTGTGATTTAAAACTTTTATCCTTCATGTAATACATCTTTTCATGCAGTGAAGTAATTGTACTTAACAGACATGTTTTGTTAGCAGTGTCACCTCACAGAAAGTTCTTGGAGGAATGTTCTCCTCATTCCTGTGTGGATTTTCTTCTGGTAGTCCAGCTCCTTTTGACAGTCCAGAGACATGGGTGTCCATTAGTTTGACTCGTCTCTGTTCAACCATGCGATGGATTGGCAAACATGTCCAGTGTGCACCCTGCTTTTCCCCTGGATGAAGGGGGTGTAGCATGTAAATGGACGGATGATTTCACTACTCCACACCACATTTTTACTTTTCAATATTTGCTGCACATCCCCTGTGACAGCATTCAGTATGTTTCGAAAACACTGTGTACGCAACTTAGCAATAAGAAATAATAGCACCTGAGATCTCCTATCACACACACAAAAAGCAATTTGCAAAATAGATAAAAGAAATTCAAGCTCTGGTATTTCTGATGGCATTTTTTATATTATACATTCATGATATCTGCAGAAAAAAACTGCCACAATTTGTGTCACAGAAACCTGACTATGTTTTAAGCAGCAGTTTTTAAGAACATAAATATGAAGCATATCAAGAGATATAAGTTAAGATTTTGACAGACATAAATGAATCTGTAACACACAAAATTCTGCACAGTGCTTTAAAGTTCAAATCCAGCCAATTAACACACAATATTCACCACAGATAACATAGTTAGGAGTACCTCAAACTGAGTGCATATCATAACAGAAACTTTTGGTCAGGTCCTTTGGAGTGTACAGAAGATAAACATTTTGAATAAACTGTTTAAGAATTAATTTTTATTAAATTGTTAAGACAGAAAACAAGAAGACATAATAAACTGACCATAAACTTTAACAAGTACCTCCTGGCCTCACTAGCTCTGCCTAGTCCATGTCTCGCACTCTTTGACATATTGCTTCTGTGAATTCAGAGCATTTTGAGTTTCCTCCCAAATCTTTGGTTAGAACCTTGAAGAACAAAAAACAGACGTTATAACTCCCACTATAAATAAGTCTAAAACTGAATTTCTTTAACATATAAATTACCTTTTTGTCTTGAATGGTATCAAAACAAGCAGTTTCGATGTTTTTGGCATGGCCATGAAGGCCCATGTGTCGCAGCATCATGACTGCACTCAGCAGCAACGCAGTGGGGTTGGCCATGTCTTTTCCTGCTATATCTGGAGCAGTTCCATGAACCTACGACGAGAAATTAAAACCAGTCTGTCAATATGCTAGACCTTTCTGTAAAAAACATGACAAAAAGTAGAGAAACATTTCTAGCTTGTATTTGTAGCTCAAACGTGATGAAAAAGCAAAGCGGCAGAGATGTAAACAACATACCGACTCAAATATGGCCACACCATTGGTTCCAATATTTCCACTCGGGGTCACTCCCAATCCTCCAATTAATCCAGCACAGAGATCACTGTGACAATCAAAATACCAAGTCATCTCTCAGTTTGTTGCTAAGCAGATTTCAGATCCTTCTTAGTTCCTATGTCTTTGAGTTTAAAGATTTTACAGTTCAGATACATCCAAATTGTGGTTAACACTAAATTGGAGTTCTTTTTGCACATCATTATTTATTTACAATCTATATTTCTGCTTGGGTCTATGGATCCAAGCAGAAATGCTCTTTTGGCTTGAATAGATTTCTACACTTCAATGTAACGCAGCATAGACAAACAAGAACTCACAGCCTAAAACAATATAAGAAATTCAGTCATGATTATTATTCACCTCAAGATGTCTCCATACAAATTTGGCATCACAAGAACATCAAACTGTGTTGGATCTTGTACCATCTGTAAATGTGTATCAACATATATTTTTAAAAATTACAGACATTAGGCATACAATATAACGTAGTCTTAACAAAAGTTAATGGAGCTTACATTAAGGCACACAGTATCCAGGTACATCTCAGTGAATTTCACGTCTTTGTGTTTTTCAGCAGCCTCTCTGCATTTTCGAAGAAAAAGTCCATCGGACATGCGCCTGCAAAAAATGTTGCCAGAGGAAAACTGCTCAATTTCAACATACAGCTTTAAAGGGATGTTAAAGTAATTTATATTGAAAATAGCTTACATGATATTTGCCTTGTGAACAGCAGTAACGCTAGCCCTTTGATTATTTTTTGCATATTCAAAAGCATATTCTGCAATCCGTTGGCTGGCTTGCTCTGTAATGAGCTTAATACTCTGCACAACTCCATCAACAATCTGAAATGAGAGGTTTGAAAAGTGAATGACACTAATAGTCAAATGATTTGAAAATGAAAATTCTACACAAAATGAACACAAACTAAAACAAAAGAGAGATACAATGATCTGACAAAGAAAAAGGGAGTTGTGAGTTGATGAGGAGTCTTACGACATGTTCAATCCCGCTGTATTCTCCCTCTGTGTTCTCCCTGATGGTAACCAGGTTCACATTGGTGTACGGAGTTTTGTAGCCCTCAATGGAGACACAGGGGCGTACGTTAGCGTAAAGGTCAAAGGTTTTCCTCAGCAGCAGGTTCATGGAGGGATGGCCGGCAGCAATTGGTGTTTTTAAAGGACCTGTCAGTTACAAAACATTTTAAAATTACCTGTCAACACACATTTGTGGAGGAAAAAGATGTACATCTGTGTACCATTTATGAAATCTGTTACTGTGGTTTTATTGGAAGTTACTTTGTTAAAAGGCCTTTGCTAAATGCAATGTAATGTAATGTAAAAATCTTCTGACAGATGATTTGCTTATAAAAAAAACCCAAAAAACTAAAAACCTACTTCAGATTCATGAATGCCCTGAAAATTTTGGATTTGATGGTAAAAATGTTTGTAGATGTAAAAATGCTGGTTGACTGCAAACTGGCCGTGTCCTCCTGCCACTCATTGATCAGCATGTATTGATCAGCATGAATTATGCAGAGGTTGCAGTTACAACCGATTAGGTACAGGCCTGGAAGGAGGCCTTAATCATCTGCCTAAGGAAGCATTCAAGAGGTGAAGCAAAATGGTTTAAAAAGTTGGATGCTAAAAAATGACCAAAAAAAAAAAAACCCCAACAAAAACACATTTCTGTAGATGAACAAAACTCAGCTGCAGAGAACTGCATTGCCTTTATAACTGGAGAGACCTTTGGAATAATACCTGATGGAAACAAATGCCTCCACAGGACTTGATAGCAACTCCAAAGGTAAGTTTATACTTTTTATATTATATTATGTATCGGAGCATGTTTAAGTAGCCTGGTTAAATGACACCACTTACTGCAATATCATTCAATAAGTTACTGGCATGGTAAAATAGCTTTAATGGAGTGTTGGGAACTGGTTCTGCAGGCAGGCGCTGAGATGCAATACACACAAAAAATATAACTTAAGATTTACTTAAAAAATGTTTGGTCAAGTGGTTTTACATAGCTGCATTAAATAATTGTTAAGATACTTTTTGAGTACTTGACTGTGTCTATATTAACAAACTATCTTAACTATTAAAATGCAGCTGTGAGATCCATTTGACATAACATCTTTAAGTAAATCTTAAGCTGCACTTTTATTAAGTATCGCAACATTTACCACAGGGACCTTCTTGGGTATATATAACAGGGTGCTGCCACATGTGTATTTTTTATCCTTATTTATGTGGCATAATAATGTTGTAAAGTCTGAGAATGACATGCAATACCTATGTGCACTCCTCATTTACAAGCTCTATACGTGATTGGACGCAGGAGCAGATTTTATTTGTAGCTATAAAATTTCTTAACACATGTAAACTTTGCTCTGTTCAGTTTCTTACACAAAAATTAACTTTGCTCATGCTTCATAAATATTTAAGTGAATTGTGCTGTTCTATTATATTCAATAACCTCTTTCAAACAGGAGAATATAAAGGGCTAATACACATTCATATTCCATCAAATAATAAATACATAAATGCACAGAGGCAATGTATCAAATACTGTTTTGGATTTTATCTTTTTTTAAATTAATATTGCAACAGTGTGGAATGCCATATGTTGTTATTGCCAAATGTTAAGAAATAGTAAGGTATATGAGATTCTTTGTTAGAACGCTCTGATGTTAAACTTTAGAATAGAAGGGATGTATTTTCTTTTTCTAAGACTGTATTATTGTCATTCCAGAAAGGAATGGCTTACTAGACGGTCATCTTATTAATTTTTATTTTAATAAACATCGATACATTTACCTTTAAGGCCCATTTTGTTCCTGTCCATTGATTCTTTGGCATCTAAAGGAATCATCCACTTGCCACCAGGTCCTTTAATGGCTGTAACATTTCTCTCTTCCCATTGTATAGGTGCCTGGATCAAAAACATATGTTCAGGACAAGAGCCCTATTAGTTCCCATAATGTGAAATTAGTATTTATATATATATATATATATATATGTAATTGTAATATAGAAATTTAACTCATGATTTATTCTTACAGGTATTTTTAATTACTGCTCTAATTTCTAATTTTGCCCTTGTCTGGCAAAGATGGATACTTAAGAAATGAAAATACATTAGTCTCTTTTATTTTGCTCATAAAGTACTAACTTTAGCTGCTTCAAATATCTTCATAACAGCAACTGAAATCTCTGGCCCAATTCCATCACCAGGAATTAAAGTAACAGTTTTCATCTGTAAAACAAAAGGAAGACATGTTATATTCAAGAACAGAAAAATGACTGTGCTATAATAAAAACAAAATAATAAAGAACTTTTGTTTGTAACTTAAAAGTAAATAAATACCCCACGGATGAAACTCTTGGATTGTGGAGCCTCATTCTTCAAAGCACCAACTATCCGGGACACCTGCCAATTACAAATTTTGTAGATAGATAGATAGATTTGATGGTTGATAGAATATACTCATTGAGAGACAAGAATGGGCCATTTAATATCCGAGTTTTAATGGGAAGTTATATATGGGAAGTAAAAACAGAAAACTGATGGCTTGAACTTCTTAAATATTCTCCAGAGCACATTTGACAGTAAAGCAAAGTTATCTGGAATGACTTTTAGTTGTACCCTTCATTTGTTTAAAAAATATGCATCCTTTTGTTGTTACTGTATATCAATCATTGGTTACTTAACCTATAAAAAGAAAGCAACCACTGCAATCACATAAAACACTCTTGGTAATAATTTCAGAATGAAAGAACTTAGCTGATTGTTCATTTATTGGAAGTTTAATGTTGAAGGCCACAAGCCAAAAAGTGTGAGTCTCATAATGAAACAGTTTTATATACACTGCGAAGTCTGTTGGATTTTTGATCTTTTCAAGTTTGTCCTCTCTCCATCCACCCAAGAAACAGGGGGGGGTATGCCCTAGACATCTACTTTTCCTTTCTGTAGATATCAGCATTTTTTTTTTAAGAGCTAATCTGTTATAACTGTCTGTAACAAACAATAGATAGATGATCTGAAATAGCATTTTCAGCAAGAGTAAATGACAATCATCAAATCAATGAGTCTTGCCTGATCATCATAGCAAAAAGGTTTTGGTGTTATGGGGCTTAGGAACCCCTACTAAACACAAGACGTTTTTCAAACAACTAGAAAGGCAAGTACAGTTCACTGAATATTGTAAAGTTGATAACCAATTGGCACTATTTGTTTAAAAATGAGTATATAAGTCCTTTAGCCGAATTGTCTTTTGACCCGGAAAACAAAAGTCAAAGCATGGGAATTCTGATTAATTATATTACTACTAAATGAATTTCTACTTATTTACTTTTTGTCTAACGCAGCATAGACAATCTACATTTTAATGTCGTAGCTACGGTTGCTTAACTTACTTTCTGTGGTTTGATTTTGTTCTTGCCATTGATGGATATACCCAACTTTCTTAGTAGATTAACAATCTGTAGACGATAGACATTTGTTGCCACAACTTAGCTTTAACAGAAAATAATCTACAAACTGTGCCTAAGAGTCTTTATGGTTATTAATAACAACAAACTCTTACTAACTGGAGAGCAAGAGTTTGTTGCTATAGTAACTATAATCAAGTAGAGCTAGCTAAGTAGTTAGCTTTGTATGAATTCTCTTTGTGCAAATGGCTCTGTATGAATGACAGTAAAATATCCTGGCGTTAGCTGACAAATTAACATCCAATATCAGGTATTTAGTGACATATTATTTAACAGTTTACAAAAAATAACGGATACATACCGCTGACCTCCACGCCTGCCCTACCATCTTGAGCTATCCAAGGTCGATGATTAAGGAAATGCTTCTATTGTCAGGATTGCGATGAAAACCAACTTCCGTCTTTCAAAATAAAGTCACGTATTTATTAAACTGTATTCCCTACTCTTAATCGTCGTCTGGATGTAGCAGTAACATTTTCAAAAAAATAAAAAGTAAAAGTTATCAGTCTATCTTATTAATTACGCAGAAATCCAACTGTCCATCTGGGATGAAGGTCAGAGGTGTTTTAGAAATTCATTGAACAATGACCAGCAGGTGGCATCTGTACACTGTTTCTCATGGGCCAAAACTCAATTTT
Organism: Zenarchopterus dispar; assembly: GCA_028564865.1. NCBI lineage: Eukaryota > Metazoa > Chordata > Actinopteri > Beloniformes > Zenarchopteridae > Zenarchopterus > Zenarchopterus dispar. Next base: position 7,140,612 of record JAOWBL010000021.1, on the reverse strand, counting down.
AAGCATGTGTGATTTCCAGACAGATTGCTCACATCTTTCCTTAACAGATGACACAAATATTAACCCTGGATGTGTGACCAAGATGCACATTGTCAAAAACTGAACAAAACCAAAAAGAAAGGAAATAAAAACACATTTTTATAGGTTTATAAACTCTATTTTCCACAAGTTGGTTGTACACACAATGGACATTATGGTATAAAACAAGTAGAAACAGCTGGAAAACAAATCGTTCAATCACATTTTCAAAAATGCAACTTACAAAGAAAGCAAACCGCATGGGACTTATCTCCCCAAGTGAACCTGCAAAACTAAACAGGGAAAAAAGCTCTTAATAAACAAATATAGAAATTTTTAAAAGCAGCATAGCTCTCATCATAAGTGCGGGCTAGAGCGCAGTACAAAATGCACACGGTGCAAGTTAAGACATCTTAGAACCAAACTGAGGGGCATCAGTATGGGTAAAGGTTTTCACATTTCATCTAATAACTAATGCATAGGATGCATACAGTTAAAGCAAATGCCACACACTGTAACGCAGAGCACATTTGTCCAGCCATAAAAGTTATCAAGCATTTGGATATAGTATGGTTGTTTGAAAAAAGCTACAGTATATTTGCCATAGTACATTTGACAACAAAAGGTTAATAGATATTGCAGACAAATGTGTCCATAATAACCCAACTCAGATGGCATATTGCTTTGGCTGTTTCTTTAAGCTCATGGATCTTTCCGTTTGTGAAATAACATGAGTGGCTCTGTTGTTGAGGAGTCTGCATTCATGGAGAACATCTGTAGAAAAAAATAAACATATATTGTAAATTTAAAAGATATCAAGTTGATAACTAAAAACAAAAAACATTACATGCCTTTCCTTGAGGAAACAGGACCTCTTACCATTAAATTGTTTATAAGCTTCTTCAATTATGGCATTGTTTGATCTTTTTATCTCCCAATAAGTATCTTCCACCCATGGTTTGCAATCAGTTCTTTCAATAAGTTGTCCATTCTTGTATGAAGCAGCTAATCATTTAGAGAAAGACAAACAGTTTAATAAGGTTTTAGAAAAAAAGGTGTGAAACTGTTATTCTATTCCAGCAACATCAAACACAATTGTATCATAGATATCAGTGATAAGTTATTGGTCACAGTACACATGCAGATCAAGAAAAAAAAAAAACCTTTAATAGTGTCATCAATGTCTTTGCATAACTGGTACAAGTCACTTCCCCGTCCGACAACTCTTTCACCTACAATTTAAAAAACAGAGAAAATAGGACCTACATCAACCAGTTGTAATATTATAACCACTCCTTCTAATATTGATTAGGTCCACAGTTTCAGCCAAAACACCTTTGACAAAGCACAAAGAACATCCAGAGGGGGTTCTGGACTGTCTGGTTGTTGAGACATTAGCAATAGCTTATTTGGGCTCTGTGGGTTTTTGAGTGGGGAGTCTGCTAATTATTTTGACCTCCAAAGATGCCATCAGATGCCAGGTGAACACCTCAGACTCTTTGTCATGGAAGTATGCTACTGTAGGAGGGTGCAGAAATGATAGAGGGGGCAGGGATTGTAAGTAATGGAAAGTGTCAAAGTATCTCAGATGTGAGTGTCAGCATCCACGTCCCCCATGGAATATTGCAACAACATTGTAATAAGATGAGTACTATACCTGCACAGCAACTTACCTAATAGTGTCATAGAATTCATATTTAAATCTACGTTTCTGGCTACAGAAAAACAGGAAAAAAGAATCTTACCATCCAGAACCTTAATGTTGGGGAACATCTCAAGCACTGCACATCTATATGATGGGTTCCTGCAAACTGTCATAGAGGAAGTCATCGTAAGCTCAAAAACTTAGATTTGCCATTAATTTGAATGCTAAATAAAGTAATTAGAATATTACCTGGGTTTGTATAATTGTGCGTGTTGTCTTTCAGGCGTAAATTTTCTAGCCTTCTCAAAGAAACAAGGCAGTGTAGGTTTTCAATGCTGTTGAGAAACGGGAGAGATGTGAGGCTATTTTACCAGATCAATTCTGAGTACTGCTCTGAAAAATAACTTGTAAGAAAATACAGTATGAGATAGTACAGAATACTGTGGAATAAAATACAAAATACTGTACAGCATAACAACATATTTCATTTTATAAGTCCTTATGTCAGCATCAAAGGCAATCTTAATTGTATAAGGATGCCTACCATCAGTTATTGTTAAAAATTCACAGATTGCTTTCTTATGCCATCAAATTTAAAAAATAAATTTACAAAATATTCACACTCCCAGTCCTCTGCTGTACGTGGTAATTTAGTCTTACCTAGGTATGATATTACCAGCCACATTTAAATTTTGTAAACTTTCACAGCTGCGCAAAGGTTCTGGAAATATAAAAGGAGAAAAGAAATGTAGCAGACTGTTGATTATTTTTAAATGATTAAATATATGACTATTTTTCACAAGATCGTACCTAAATTGGCGATCCTGTTAGCAGACAAATTGAGCACAGAAAGAAGCCGAAGAGATGATAGAGGAACTAAATTTGTGATACCATTTCCAGATAGGTCCAACCTTTCCAAATTTATACACTCTCCAATACATCCAAGGTCACATATACCTGAAGACAGAAAAAAATGAATAAGTAAAATCTATCAGAAATAAAATAAATACTTTATTAATTCATTTCATCTTACCAAGATTTCTCAGTTTGAGAAATAATATCGACTCCAAATCAAATTCTCCTGTACGCGACTTGAGCAGCACAGCAGTTACTTTCTCACAGTCTGCATCTGAAAGAATCAGAGTGGCAAGGTTACACTTTTAGAAAGCTTATTCACTTTTCTATTTTTAATACATGCAATACACCGTGGACCTCTAATTTGTGAGTAAGCACTGCAACAGAAAATGCTGGAAGCTCTATTTGCTCTGTTAACAGAGAAGAAAGCAAACAACTCACGCTGTCCTCTATAATGAGAAGGCAGACTATGAATTCATACCTGGCAGCCCACTGGATGTTTTCTCTGTCAGCTCCAGAGGATAGAGTCACAAATGGGCAGATGTGCATCACTGTGTGATATTACTGTATTTTGCCAAAAGCATGAATGAATGAATAAAAGCTGAGGAAGTTTGCTTTAGACAATTTCAGCTACAAATGAATTAACTCTTTTACCCTAAGATGATGATGATGATGACTTTGGTCACTGCATTTCATCATATCACCCCATTATATTTATATTTACATGTTTATATCAACACTGTATTCATTTACTTTACTTAAATGTAAAATGCATCAGGACTAGTAGGGTGCGTACCGCCACTACAAAATATAACAAAGAACAATAATTCAGTGGGAAAAGATGGGTGCCAGCAATAATTTAAAAATCATGTAAGTTAAGGAATAAAAGTGATTTTGTGAATTTCAGCTTAACAGCAGTAATAATTGCTGTTAGCTTCTTGTGTTAGCAACGTGGTTTCTATGGCAGCAGCAGCAGCTGTGAGAATTCATGAGGATGATTCAGCCGGATGAAAGTGGGTGGACTGCTTAATTAAATGCTCGTAGCAGTGCAATTTCCCCCTTCTTGACATGAAACACGTAAGACGTAATGCATTCAAGAATAAGCCGCTAGCTGCATTTTATCTTTCAACACAACCAGCAACAGTAGCGTGAGCCGCTAGTGGCTACTAGCATAGCCACATAGCAACAAGCTATCCATCACAACTTACCTTGTTCCCTTTCTTTCTTGGAGTCCATCACTGGCAACTTTTGCCAATTATGAAGCTGCCGAACCCAGCCAAAGGTGACGGTTGAACCCACGGAGGGCAAGGTAGGGCTTGTTTGGACGAAGTGTGAAGTTGTAATGTGTCCTAGGGTGCAGTCAGGACAAGCTGACAGGATTAGCACGCAGGTGGATGAGAGACGGACAGTCCAGAGGATAAATCTCCTCCTGTTATTTACGGGAGACAAATGTATGGCTTAACAAACTGTTTTATGGTTTGTCAGTAGCCACTTTATCAGCAACAGGTTTTATGCTTAATTTGAAAGTTTTGCTCTAACCCTAGCACACACGAAAGTGACTTTTGTGCTTGATTTTATAGTTCAAAACACTGCATTTACTCAAGTTCTGTAACAGATTAAAGACACTTTAACTTTAAAACGAGTCTTTAAATGTGAATTTGCCCTGTACTTCCATTTCGCTTATTATGGGAGATTGAAAAGGGCATTTTAAAAGTTAAATCTGAAATCTTAACACCCTTTCTTTAAGTAATGATACCTTGCAAAAAAAAGTAAAAAAAAAGTGCCAGGGCCAAAAGAAAGGACCATCAGTTTTCTCTACAAACTTCTAACATTGTTTCATTTCAGTCAATGTTCAAATAATCTAAAATCTCACCCAAAAAGCTAAAATTGTAAAAATAATTGACATCATATTTGTGCACCTGAATATGACGCTTAGGTGTAACAGCATACTTAATATTTTGGTACTTATGTTACAAACTCAGTTATTATGTTTACTTTTAGTTTAACTTTTATAGCATGTTGAAGGATGATCACCAAATTATGATTTTGTTTATGTCATAATAAATGAGGGCTGATCTCCGTAACTGCCTGAGTCTGTCATTATTTACACACAATTCAGAGTTTAACTTTAATTTAAGTAGGATTAGGGTTAGTGTGTCTTCTGGAGTTTTTCACAGGCTGAATTGTGAATCACATTAAAAGGTGTGGCTGACTGGACCTTAGACTACTTTGTAGAGTCATTTACCAAATACAAATTATATGTCAATTATCAATGTTGTGGAAAAAACTATCAATACCTATGTGTTATACGTTTTAATCACCAAGGTGACTATCTGGGCTAAACTTAGTGTATTAAGTTACCAAGAATAAAAACACGATAGATGGTCCAAGTTCAGCAAATTTAATTTATCATTTGCATGCAGATGGGTCAGGATGCACATCAGGAGCTGCAGAGGGGACACAGGAAAATTGAAAGTATGAAAATTTCAACAAAAATTTTTTTTTTTAAATCGAACACTGAAAAATGTTCACCCCATTCTAAAAATGGGATGGATCCATGGCATTTTTAGTTCTTACTTATTTTTATCTTAAAATACTTTTGAGCCTTTTGCATAGCCAACGTTTATACTTGGTGAAGCCAAATGACTATTTCCAAACATCAGATCTATTGTTGTCTCCAGCATGTTGCCTGTTTTTTTTTTTTTTTAAGAGGAATTTACTTCTGTGGTGCACATATTTCATTTTAGACTTGTGCAAAAGTTCTTGTCACCTGTCCGCGTTGCACCAAGCCTTTCACCCAAAGACAGCTCAGACAGGCTCCTGTAGACCCCCGTGACCTTGAATAGGAAGAAGTGGATATGAGTAACGCATGGAAACATAATGGTATGGAAACACTCTTAACACTCTTAAATTTTCATTACAAACTAAAATGACTACTAGTTACATCACCACTGCTAATCTGGCTTCAGACTATTTTCCAACAATTTCAGAAAGTAATTTTTTCAAAATTGCCATATTTTAAAACATTTAATCCTAATATTTTTAATCTATAATCAAAATGATAGTCTGATAACACTTTCAGTGTAACCCAGGTTTATTATAGTTAGTAATTGTCTATGTTGTGTATTTTCTTGCTTTCCCAAGTGTAGCACAGAGAGGTGGTTAAAAAGTACAAAAGCTAAACTAATCAAAGTTTAAATAACAAAAGAAAACAGTTTGTTTCCAAATGTAGGAGCGCAAATAAAGCTTGCCTATGGGGCCCATTTTTAATATAAATGAACTGAAAAATGGGCCTTGGTCAGTGCTGGAACTAAATATAAATGGGCTATATTTACACAGTAATATCCAGTTTTGTTTAGAAATATTTCACTTATGCTATATATTTCCTATTTTTAAGTTTTAAAAAAAGAGTCCACATTAAAACAAGTTTACAAATGAGACATACTTATTATCATTCATTTACTGCTAATACTCTGATTAAAGATGAATAAAAGTTGTTATCCAAGTGGCCCAGATAGTAGTTACATCACCTTTCTTAGCAGCAGATTTCGGGTCACATTTATTTCTTTATTTTGCTGCTGTGTCATTGGTCCCCGTGGATCCGTGGACACGCCACCTGACTTCTTAAGGAGCTGCAGAGCAGCGGCTCTCGCCCTGAGGGTCCACAGAAAACACCCACGGCTCCGGAGCGGTCACAGTTGGATACGAGCGGTGTATTTTAATATTTTCCTCCTTTTTAAAATTTTATTTCTCCAAGTCATGACGGACATTTCCTGGACCGACATCGGTGACAACCTTTTATAGAGTTTTTTTAATTTTTTTTTTAAAAACTTAGTCTGTGCGGAGACTCGGACTCCGTGGACCCCATCAATGCCTTTCACTGAGAGAAGGCTTCGGACGTTCATTGCTGTGAATGTGTACGAACAACAAATAACTTGATAAACATGGGTAATAAGCAAACAATCTTCACTGATGAGCAGCTTGATGCCTACCAGGTAAGCTGGCGTGCCCGTGTCCCCGCGTCATCTCGAGAGGATGGTGAGAGTATGTCCAGACGATCAATGAGAACATGTCTCACTATTATTCTTTCAGATCTATAGATCTTAGGTTCAGCAGTTCAAAAAAATAAAGAAACAAACGAGAGAAAATTATGTTTCAGCGATCTGCTTTCTATTAATGCTTTCTATTAAAATAAAAGACTCAGTATTTCCTTCGAAGCCAGATGATCGAGACCAACAGCTCTGCATGTTTTACATGTTTCTTTGCTCCAACGCACCTGATTCAAAGATCATCAAGGTCATCACACCCTGTCAATGATATAATTTTTCCCAGCTGCGGTGAAGCAGGGAACATGTAAAACATGCAGAGCTGTTGGTCCCGATCACCTGGATTGAAGGAAATAGCGAGGCTTTTATTTTGGTGGGGATTTCACTGGGTAGTGCTTCCATCACAAACGTGAAAGGTCTGCATTGAGTTGCTGTGTAGAAACATCTCTCCTTTTGTTCCTTTTGACATACAGTCGAGGTGTTCCCGTGAAGATGCACCTCTTCCTGTGCACAGGTTTATCAGAGAATTGGTGTGGGTTAAATTATTGATGCTAAGCCAGTGATATGCTGTGAAACTCTACTCGCAGGATTCAGTTTAGTTCTGAAGAGCTTCTCTGGTTACCACAGCGGCTCTTAAAAAACCCTCTTTAAGTGAAGTTGCTTTCTGCTTGCTTCCATGTTCTGTCTTTTGAAATGTTTGCCACTACATGCCATGGCAACTACCTCATGAGCTCCAGGGATTTGGATTTACAAACATCAGTATACTCCTTTTTCTTTTGGCATTATTTGCATCATTGACTTGATTTGATGGCTGATATGATTTGACCTTAAATGCTACACACACACAATCAGACATCTCCAGAAGCCCTGCTTTGTTAATGATAGACTAGGAAATCTATCACACTGCCTCCAGAGCTCTAGAGCTGCTTCTGACACCCAGAAGCACAACTCGGACAGCTGGACACAAAAGACAAATGTAAGCTGAGGTGCCTCCTGAAGGGCTGCTGGATAAAACGTTTGCCAACACATGCATGTCAGACAACAGCAGATCATGTTGCTGCGTGTACTCACACACATCATCGTTTAAAAGAAACATGACACCTTGATTAGCTTTTTATAGTCATTCAGAGAGGACCTGTAATGGTATTTAACATGACTCACAGGTGTGTTAATGAAAGTGTTTATTTAGGATGATCTTTATAGCTAAAACATGACCTTTGTCACTCTTCAGCATTTCTGACCTTTGTGTTTCAATGTGCTGTTTTCTCTTATTGCAGGACTGTACTTTCTTCACTCGCAAAGAAATTCTGCGGTAAGTCGTTCGCTAGCTGCATCTTTTGAATTAAATTGATCAGCAATAAATCACTCCCTGCTTTGGCTGTAAGACGATAATAGAGTAGCACGATGTCCGACACAGTGTCTGTCTTTCATTCCCATGCGTATAAATGCAGCTGGAATAAGCAATGCAAATGCATTTCTTTTTTACTTAAACCCACAGCCACAAGTTATAGTAGTTGGGTTATGTTTCAAAACTTAGAAATGTTTCTTTCAGTAACCTACAATACAATGGGTCTCATGTCATATAAACAAATACAAAATGCAAATGAAACTAGAAATGCAAAGCAAAATTACTGGATGTAGACCTATTTAAGAAAATGGGAAGTGTTGTCTACTGTAGTAAATGCTGGACTCTGGATGGACTTAAATAATTGAACAGATCGCCCCAGCAAGCATGATAAAATCATGTATGAATTACACAGTGTATACGTTCAGTATTTATGGATGTTGCTGTCATGTGGCGGAAGCAAACATTTGCAGCTTGTCAGTGAAAATCCACAAGGTCATGTTATATAGCAGTATCTCAGCGCGTTACATAAACCTTTAAAAGCCATGTTGACTATCTGAGAACAGCCTTGTCTTCAGCACCACCCAATGAAGAATCACATGTCTATCTCTTTTGACATACTTTGAAAAATGAATATGAATCCATCCGGTGATTGCATACAGTCCTCATGACTCACTGGGTAGCATCATCTTCCTCTTCCTGTCACTCATCCTCTTGCTAATGTGCAGAAATGACTTGCATATCTTTTTAATGGGACTGTCCAGAGATGCTTATGTTTCAGTATCTATTTTCACTTGATCTAGAAGATGGAAGATAAAGAGCTACAGAAAGCAATTAAATGCAGGGACTATAAGAACGTTGCAGAGACAAAACATGGTGTAAAAGGATTCATATGATCTGTACAATACATCAACGTGAGGAAGAAGCCGTCAGGCATGACTTAAGTATTACACACCTAATTCTGTAAAACAGAACGTAACACACGAACCCCTCAGAATTATCTGGTTTAATTGGTTATATTAGCCATAAAATAGGATCTCATCTTCTTCTAAGTCACAATAATAGGCAAACACAATCTACTAAGGATTATTACACTCAGTTGTAATATTTTGCATCTTTATTCAACATATTCCTTAAAAATTCAAAGTTGAGTTAATACAGGAAAAGGGTTTATTACAAGGGTTCACATACTTTTTGATCCCACTTTGGATATGAGTGAAACTGAAGTATGACCTAACAAGAGTTGTACATATAAGAATTTAGGAGAATAGATCAGGCTCATGGATCTGTCCCATTATCTGATTCCAATGATTATGCAATATAGGTCCTGATATCCAATAGTAATATTGCACCAAGGTGTTTTTTTTTTTGTTTTTTTATTCAGATGTGCAGTAGTTTTGAAAATAGAGCCAAAGGTTACTGAGCTCGTCAGTGTAAACAAATGTGGAGTGAAATTTGTCTTAATGAGTTAGTCAAAAATCACAGACTGTAGAGGATAAAAACCCCTTTAAGGATGGTGTAAGGTTAAAACTAAAGGCACAAAAGTTCCTGATCAGCAGACTCAAGATTTCAACTGATGAACTGTTTTTTTTTTAAAGACTATCTTGGCTCTGTTTTTGTCTCATTCTCAAAGGCTTGGTGAAAGACCAGAATGTAAAGGATGCTAGTAACTCTCAAGATATTGTGTGTTCAACGCTCATGTAGCCTTCTCACAGTTGTCATAGAGAATGTGATAAATGACATTAAAGAGCCTGCATCCTTTCTACAGCTCCATCTTCTGCTGTAATGGTCATATAGAGTTATTTACCTGTACCTCATAGCATATTACGTAAGGTGAACTTTTTGAGTCTTCACAGGCAGATTTTGAGCGCTTCTGTTGATTTTCCAAATGTAATAAAAGCAGTAAATTAAATTAAACAGTTCAAAACTGTTTCTGTATATTGTATTGCAGGTTGCATGGGAGATACCATGAGCTGGCTCCACATCTTGTACCAATGGACTACACTAATGAACCTGATTGTAAGCTGCCATTAGCATTAATAGTCAACATGCCAGAATTAAAGGTAATAACAATAACAGTGATTCTGTAAGTCCTGTTTCATAACCTCTAAAACTGTTCAGCCTCTTTCAGGTGGTTTTTGTTTCCTGTGTGTGTGTGTGTGTTTTAACTGTGATAGAAGGACACAAACACGACATCCATTCCTCATGCTGACCAACATCTAATCATCTAATCAATAAACCTTCCCCCATGCAGAGGACAACATTGATTTTTAACCATCATCATCTCTGATCTGACTGGATGACTCCACATTCTGAGAAATCCTTAAAGTGCCATAAAATGCTCCGCTGCTCTGAACTGATTTATTTCCTTTTCTTTCTGAGCAGCAACCGTTTGAAAAGAAGACAGTTTAAACATTTTTCACCTTATATATTTAATGTGGAATTGTTATGCACAACACCCTTACAATGTGGATTTTCTGATTGAGTTATTGGCCTCCTATAAAAGTGTCACATGACTGCAGCATTGCAAAGTTGGCAAAAGGTGGAGACCACCGAAAGCAGGGTATGTGAGGCATGGTCAGCACAAATCTGCTTAAAGTTCTTTACAACATCATATCCACAAATATATTCATGTCTCACTGAAGAATAATGGGTGGTGTGGAGGCGATGTGATTGAGACAGGCTCCACAGATGTTGTACCAATAAATCCTGGAAACCTGTCTATTTTGGTGGGCATTAAACTGGGAACCGAGTTTCTCAATTACTTGCACGTGAAATGTTTAGGAAACACTGTCAACTTGTGGAAAAGTGCTTCATATTAGTTTCTTGATCTGTACAAACATGCAATGGCTTTTCTTCTACAACATTAAAGCAAGCAAATAGGGCATGGTGAATTTTTGGCCTTAACAGATATATTGGCACTACAACTGCAAAAGTAAAAGCTGTTCAAAGGTATCAAACAATGTGGAACACAGGCTGCAAAATGACTGAAATTTCCCTTTGATGGCAACCTTGAGTATGAATGTATCTCAAATTGTGTCAAACCAGGTAATTACCTAAGGGATTAAACCTTGGACAGTAAATTATGATCGATTAATAGAGAAGAAAATATTGACGTTACCATTAGAGCAAAGACTGATGGTCAGCTTTTTTAGCTAAACCCTAATGACAGAGAGTTTGTACCTCTGGAGCTCATATGTAAAACTGCAGCATGTTGAACCACATGTTCATGATGTTCTCTTTTGAATATTTGCAATTATATATTTATGGTTCGTTTTATGTACAGGAAAACCCATTTCGCAATAGGATTGTGGAGTCATTCTCAGAGGACGGGATGGGGAACCTCAGCTTCAATGAATTTGTGGACATGTTCTCCGTCCTCAGTGAAATGGCCCCAAGAGAACTCAAGGCCATATATGCCTTTAAGATATACGGTAAAAAAAAAAAAAAGTCCTTCACAACGTTTCACATTTCCAAAGCCTAAATGAATTCAACTTCAATAGGGATAAATTCTAAATCCTACTTTCCCCCCCTCAGATTTTAATGTGGATAATTACCTGTGCAAAGAGGATCTTGAGAAGACTCTGAATAAACTGACAAAGGAGGAGCTGACTCCTGAAGAGGTTGAGTTGGTGTGTGAAAAAACCATTGAGGAGGCTGATTTGGACGGAGACCACAAACTCTCATATTCAGACTTTGAAAATATGATATCCAGGGCTCCAGATTTTTTAAGGTATTTAAGTTTTTGTTTTATTTTAAATGGTTGCCTCAAAGTTGTGCTTAAAGAAAGGCATTTGTTTTTTCAATGCTGGTGTGCAAATAGTTTAACATGGAAAAACTCTCCCAAGCTACAACACTGTAATCCTGAAACCTCACATGCACATTCACTTAGCCAAGTCAGGCCCTATTAGATAAAGCCTTTTAAAACCTGAGCATTTTTTTCTTGAGAGCTTTCCACTACAATATTGCGTTTATCAGCACAAACATGTTGCATCATCATACACCCAGAAATGCTAACCACACCTGTTGAATCTTGTTTCCATTTGCCTATGCAGTTTCATCACATAGTCAAATGATTAAGAGAAGTTTGTTTTTCAAAAGCCTGCTAGTTAGTTATGGTAGGCTAATTAGCACTGGGTGCTAGGAAACACATATTTTCTTCACATATAGTTTCTTAATATGCATACTTGTCTGTACTTGTTCTTTTGAACTTATGAAATCCAATTCAAAGTTTGAATAAAGTCAGAAATAAACATTCACAGCCTGGTTTAAAAAAAAAAAAAAGACTGGTCTCAATAACCAGATTTCACATCACTGACATACTGTACATAGAGTGAAGTTTTTTTTCCCATATTAGGTAAAATTACATAAAACAATACATTTATGCATAATTAGCCGTGTAATTAGCTGACACGGTGCAAAAAAAAAAAATCTTCCTCAGAGTTACCATTGATGTTAAATCATTTGACTAAGAACAAAACATTTTTTTGAACCAGGGTGTAAATGTGTTATATATATGTGTAAATATTTTTGCCCTAAAGTTGGAGACTTTGCCATGGGAGTTAATAGAGATTGACTCGCTTTTGCACCCAGCCTCTGGCGGTCACTTGATAAACTGCAACACATCTTACTTCCACACTGGATTCAACCCGGAAGTTAGAGGGTTGAGGCATGTGCAAGAGGATGTAGTTTTAAAATGTTTTCATTCAAGAATACATTTATTCTAACTCAAAATTTGATTTAAAGTTTTCAAATTTGAAAATTTCATTGTTTTGTGGGGTTGTTTTCTTTTCACCTCCTTAACTTCATTTATAACATGACTGAAATAGAGAAGTGTAAAACAAAACAAAACAAAAAAAAAAACAATAACACATAGTATAAAGTAATAATTATACAAACCTTTGCCAAAGGAGTCAATGGTCCATTCTATTAATGTTCATAGTGTTTATTTTAATGTTCGTTTAAAGTGTAGGGATTTTTTAATACGCACTAGCCTGCTAGCTTAGCCGTGATGCCATAAAGTACAGAAGTACACTCCTGTTTCAAATGCAGAAAGACTGAACCGTGTCCTCCTGGCCTCTGTAGTATGTTATTCTCAATTTTCCATACCAAGTATGAACTACCAAATACACAAGTCCAACTTTAGTGTACTTAGAATTGAGAAATCACTGTTTTCTCCAATATCAACCACATGAGTTTAACGTTTTTACAAAACTGAAGGAGAATAATACTTAAAAAAACTGGAAGGAGGAGTTTCACAACTATGTCAGCGATTACAGAGATTCCCAAATAAAAGACATCACATGAGCCCAAAGAAGCAAGTGGATCGAAGATGTTACCGATCCACATATACTGTATGACAATATTTGCATCAGTGCTGGCCGCTCAGATCATCTCTTTTGTTCTTCCAGTACTTTCCATATCCGAATCTGAGAGGACTGGATGAAGTGAAGTTTCTGAGTCTGGCAGTGGGAAGAATCTGATGACACCAGCTCTCTGCACACTCCTGGTCTCACTCAGATAAAAGGCATGCAGCGAATCTGTCCAGCTTCTCAAAATGTTCTTACCTCAATGAAGCCCACTGGATCTGAGAAGAAAAATACTGAGTTTAATTCCCAAGACCCTAAATTTTATGTTAGGTATTTTTCTTCTGTTGAATATTAAAGGGCTTGACTTGGGTGGGGAAAAAAAAAAAAAAAGAAAAAATGCTTGTTTAGCATTTTAAGTTTAAACTATTTAGAATGAAACAAATGTGAAATAAGCCAGATTTGCATCTCTTGCACACTTTCAAAACTGCAAAACAATACCCATCTACCTGGAGTATATTCTACATCTTTTTACATGTTTTACCACAATGACACACTAGATAATCAGTATTAATATTATTGACAAATATTGAAGTAAATGATGGGGCAGCACCGGCTTTAAGGGCATACATGTGTCATCTGTGACCTATGCAATGACAGTACACGAAGAGTTGAAGTTGTTTTTTTTTTTTTTTTCTGTTCATGAAACTGGAACATCGCGACAATCATGTCTTACCGTTCTCCAGAAAATAAAGGGCTCTGTCATCTCAAGTCATTTTGGCAGCGCTTCATCTTCAACCTCAGCCATTACAGCCATCTTTTTGGGTCTGTATTTTATAATATTTCACTTGAAATGATGAATATGTCTTCCTTAAAATAAATGTTATTTTTTTCTGTGTGTTCTGGTTTATTTACTTCGTGTGACTATATTTAACCTCCAACCCTCATGAGAAAAAAAGCTTGTGCTGTTTGATAAAAGAAAATTTGACCTTAACTTCAACAGAAATTAGTTTTTAAAACCAATCCAGCATCTTCAGATCAGGAAATGACTGTCTCTCTGTTTTGCCCATCACATATACTGAAGTTAATCATCGTCAAAGATGAGCAGCCTCAGAATCGACAAGCATGATTGGATCGTGCACCCACAGTCGGTCTCAACAGAGAGCTAGGGGAAACCGTCTTACCCATGCTGACTGTGATTAACACAATGGTTTCTGAAGTGTAGGCTTCAAATTTGATCTGCATAATGTATTTTGAGTATAATGCTCGCCATGCACCACTTATGAGATACGCATCTGCTAAGATTCACATGAACATCTGGGGAAACATTGAGCTGCACTGCCGACGTTGACTTATACTGTACACCCTCCAATGAAAAACGCAAAGGAGTTGGTATTTAGTGTCTTATTTGAACTGAAGAAGGAACATTTGTCTAAGTCAGTTAAGCAGTGTGCATTCATTAGAGCTGCTTGTAAATTATGTGAAGTTCCTTTTTATGACAGCAGTATCAAAATACTCAGGGCAGAGAACTGCTGATTGTGTGGCCTCATTAATTCCCAGCCTCGTTGCGAACATCTGTTAATTGAAATTCCTTCTGGTATAACGTGATACCGGTGCTGTAAAACCAACCAGGACTGTGAGTAACTGTTTCTGAGGTTGAGAGGGGCCGAGAAGGCCATGAAAACTCACAATGCTTTCACTTTACGAGAATGGGTATGTTTTCATTTGATCTGATTTCAGATGACACTCGTGGCATAATGGCAGCAGGGCTTTTAAAGACAATAGGAATCCGCAGGAAAGATTTAGCTGCTTAGGTTGTCCTACAGTACAAAATTGTTTAAAAAATATCTACTTGTGCATTTGAATGCTACTGATTTTAGCATTAATAAGCAATGCGCGGACCACTGATTCAGTTCAGAAAAGTAGTATGCATTAATGTGAACACTAGTAAGTATTTCATATTATCAAAAACTGTATTCTGTCAAAAAAATTACAAAAGTAAGAAAAAAGGTAGAAAAAGCTAGTTATGTATTTATTTTAAACACTTTATTTCCAATCTTAAGAACCTTTTTTTCCCAAAACATTTAAATTATACATTCATGGACATGACATTACAAAACTATAATGTTTATAAATGCTTAAATCAAAAGTTTTCTTTAAGAATATTTATATGTGTGCTACTAGATGTTGAAATTCTGTCATGATGATATTTTATATTTGTTTTTATAGAGATATATTTCAGTATTTCATCATATTGTTCCTCAGATATGCCCACTGTTGAACCACTGTTGCACAATCAGGCAGATGTGGGTGATTTGTCTATCTGTGAGCTCACCCACATCACCGTTTGTTTTCCATTGACATTTTATCATTTGGATCAAATGCCAGAAATGTCACACAGTCACTGATCTTAAACGGTATGATTGACATTTTTAGGGTTTGCGTTATCCTGGCCTTACAAGGCTTACAGGGGAAACGTTTTGCTTCCTGATTTCTGGTAATCATGCTGGCATAAAATATTATGTCGACTTTATTTCTACTTAACTGCTTTAGAGTAACACTATGGCAGCATTCACATACACAGAAAGAGCTTTATCAGAGTTTACAGGACCCACTTAAACTATAACTAGGATATAAAAGAGAAGCAGATGGTAAAAGATAATAAATGGCATTTCAGCACCTTTGACTCATTTCCCCATTGCTGCCATATACAGTTGTTTGAAATCAGTATGCAAATTACACTCTATGTGTAGGAAGTGTTGCTCTGATGGTAGCAAAAAAAAAAAAAAAAAAACTTTCTGAAGATCAGGTGCAAGACTTTTTATGAATCTTCCCTGTGTGACTCCACTCTCCACTTTCTCTCCTTTTGTCAAAGTGACGTCATGCTTTACAAGAATGTTCCTCAGGTTTTCTGATGGAAAACCACAAGTAAACAAGCCCTGTACGGCAAGAGCACGCTGTGCACAACAGGAGTTTCGGGAAAAGCAGAAGGTAACTCTCCCATGTATCTTGAGTCAGTAGGTATTTGCATTTTCAGATGTAGACACAGAGGTGCTGCTGTCACACCCCCACTTTTTTTTATATATATATATAAGTGCATTTTCTCATGAGAAAAGTTAAATTATGAATAATCTCAATCAGTTTAAAAAGCAGCTTCTTTCATATATTTCCCATGTAGGGGGAAACAAATCAATGTGCAAAACCTTTTTTTCTTTTCTTTTCTTTCCTTCTATTTTTTTAAACATTAAAAATGTTCCTGACACAACTCTACCTATTTATCCACGCTTGGCACTGATAGGTTGGGGCAGTGGGGGCAACGTGGGGTTAAATGTCCTGCTCAAGGACACTTCAGTGTGTGGACTGAACCAGCAGCCTCTCAGAAAGTAATCTACTCTCCCCACTGCACCATGGGTAATTCATTTCACTTTAGTGCTATAATACTTTAGTCCCTGAAGGGAAATATCAGCTACAACCCATCTTTTTTGTAGTTGGGCTGGCCACTCACCCATGTCCTGAGGGGGAAACATTTCTGCCTTTTGTGATGTTTTATAGTAGAAATCTTTACAGCATCATTTGTCTCTTCCGATACAAAGCAGAATAAAAAGCTTTTGTCACAATAAACGATCTTTTAGTGTAAATAAAGCCTTTCTGGACCGGACAGTATGTTTTTCCCCCCTCCACAGTTTTATTGCTGCCTGAGAAACTTCAGGAAAACCAGTGTCCGTCCACTCTGCTGTAATAATCATTCAGAAAATAATTATTTGCAAACACTGATTTTATTGTAATTTGTGTGAAATGGTTTCATCCAAATTTAATATATATTCAAAACATATGCTCAGATGGAAAGTTTAGGGTGACAATTTAATCAGTTTTAAATAAATACATTAAATAGCAAAAAAAAAAAAAAAAAAAAAAGCACATGTCTTTTGAAACAGAAATGATCCCAGATTGTACATTAAAAGTATCACAGTAGTGTTAAATGAGAAAAAATAAGTAAACATTTCTAGGTTAGTTGGTAAGGCAGTTTCACCATTTCTTCTTGGCGTCTGGGAAGAGCCATCTCCATTTGTCATTCTGTAGGAGGCAAATATCAGACTCAGATTAAAAACTGGACATTAATTTGAAGAAAGCGAATCAAGTACTGAAGTCAAAGCATCCTACTGACCTTTGTTCCCCAGGACGAGGTGTTGTGTTTGGGCCTGAAGTCCTCCATGGGCTCGTAAGTGTTGCCGCAGGGTTTCGGCT
The DNA here is from genome assembly GCA_028564865.1 of Zenarchopterus dispar. Classification (NCBI taxonomy): domain Eukaryota; kingdom Metazoa; phylum Chordata; class Actinopteri; order Beloniformes; family Zenarchopteridae; genus Zenarchopterus; species Zenarchopterus dispar. The sequence goes on along the minus strand of JAOWBL010000021.1, from coordinate 7,123,152 downwards.
TGGCGGTCTCCTTGTGGCCAGGAAGTAGCTCATACGTGCTGTCGTGAGCGACGTTGGAGGCTTCACTGGCGACCTCAGCATACAGAGAATCACAGTGCTGCCTTGACGATGACGATCTGTTGTCAGTGGTTGTTGGGCTGCAGGCGCCAGGCCTGCCAGCCAGGTGGTAAATACCGCTGTCACTCATGCAGTCCATGCTGTGGCTGGTATTTGCTCTGCTGCTCAAATCTGTCCTCTCTGGCTGTGGGGAGCAGCTCGCAGCCTGTCTGACTGGCTTGGGAGAAAGTCTTGGCGGGGTGTCTGGAGGTGCACTCAGTCTGTAAGACTGCTCCCCATCTGAGCTGGTGTCCAGCAGCGGCAGAGACTTGCTCTTGCTGTCCCGTAGACCAAGCTCTGAGTAAACTGATGGAGGACTAAATCTGTCACTCTGATCCTTGGCAGTGGACCTCTCAGCCTTTCCTGAATGTGCTCCTGGCAAGTTGTCCTGTGAGGTGTGTTGGGCTCGAGGTATGTCCCTGGGTGTCTGCTTCCTGAGCTGAGCGTACAGGATCCCATCATGGTCGTTGGAGGTACTGTTGTCGAAGTGCCTGCTCCTCCTGGGCAAAGGTGGAACTTCCTGTTTTACAAAACAAACCATTTTTTTTAAGATTCTGCAGAAACAGTAAAATAATGTTAGCGCTGCGTTCATTTAACTCACCTCTTGAGTTTTATTGGTCTTTACTGGCCATTTTGGTTGCTGCTCTGTGGCCGTTGTGGCAGAGTTCACCTGCTGTTTTTGCACGTTCTTTGTAGGTCTGAGAGCAACAACGGGTTTTTCCTTTGGGCTGACCTGTATCATGTCATACAGATCTTCAGTGAGAGCCTAAAAGAACAAAAAGACGGGTTATCGAACAAGAATCACAAATAAAAAGCAGTGCGAATATCAGAGCAGAAACTGGGGCCAGGCCATCAATGGCCTTAAAATGGCCAGTTAGGCCACCAACCAGCAAAAAAACCTTAAAGTAAAAATAAATGAAAAATAGTTTTTTCTCACCTCAAAGCACGAGGATGTCAAGTACTCTCCAAACGGCTCGATGGGGCTTGTCTTGTAGTGTTCAATTAGTTCAGGCAAGGTGTTGTGTCCCCCCGTGTCGCCACACACTACAAACTGTCCTGTCTCACTCTGGCTGATCACAAAGTGTCGACACCGATCTCTGCCTCTGCAACGAGAGAGAAATGTTTAGATGCTGAAAAAAAAAAAACATTCTGGCAAATGATTTAACTGTAACAGTAATTTTGTGGAAATACTCCCAAGAAAAATCATATATACTTAGTTAAAAGAACTGAAATTTCTCTGTAAATATGAAATTGATCACCTAAACATCCATTTTATCACTTTTGGAGCGAATATATCAGCTAAAAAGGTAAGCTTGGCTCAGCTGCAGAATAAAATAAATAGCAGTGGTAAATCCAAAACTGGACGTAGGATATTTACAGCCCTGCTAATATTTATTAAACATATATTATTTATTAAATATATATTAAACCTACACATACTTTTTATTTATCTTGCTGAGATTAAACCAGTACTCACTTATAGGATAGTATGTATCCAATAGCCTTGTCACTGAGACGTATCAAGAAGCAGCCCAGCTCCTTTTCTCTGAGTATGTCCTCAGCGTCCCTATAGACAAAGCAAGACAGGGTTTAACATCCAAACTTCTTAAGTGTTTCAAGCCTATTTTATATACAACTATAGGATCAGCTTTGAGTAGGCATTTAAAAAAAAAACAGCTGTTAATAGCATGTTCTTGAAGGAAAACCCACTTAGTTAGAAAGTTTTTCTATAATCCTGCCATTTGCAAAACGTGGGTCAAACATGAAATGTCCTTCGTACTTTTCATGTAAGTGTTTTTGTCCGCTAGAGGAAAGGATGGCAGGTGAGGGTGTTGCAAAGTGGACTTTTCATCAGGGAAAAGGCCTCTATTAATATAACAGTTTTTCTGCTGTACTAAACATTCTTCTTTATTTTTTAACATTATGACAAAAAGCCGGTGGCTATAATACAAGTGGAAATTCTGTATAAAAATAGGGCATCGTAGCAACTTCAAGTATATGATTTCACAAAGCACAAATTTTCAATTCCTTAGATAACACTTACTTTCTGGTGATGAAGCCCAGGAACCAAGAGGGGAAGAGGCCGTTACTGACAATGAGTGGTACTTGGGTGTCTAGGAACCACTTCGATGCCAGCTCTCTGAGCCTCCCTTCGGTCACCTCACAAGGAGGATCCCCCACAGGGTCTCTTTGCTCCATTCTCGTCCGATCCTGATCAAAACAAAACAGGCATCCAGTTCAGATGACCAGCATTAATTTCCCAGTGAGGGCAGGGAGTCAGTACTTTAACAGTCTAATTTGCTTATTTTCCAGGAGGCGTCAACCACAGCCTGAAAGCACATCAGTGTTCTCATCGAGATGGAAAGCTGCTGCTGCAGGAAATAATTCCACTTGATGTTTTCCACGCTTGTAGTTTACTGTGTAAATTAGTTTACTGTTTGATAATATTAAAATGTTTGATTCCAGAGATCCACAAATAACCAAAATGTCCAAAGTCATGTCGCGCTCGAATGAGCTTTTCATTTATAAGGATCTCTGCTGTTGTTTTGTCACACTGATGTGAAGAAAAAAAATTAAAATAAAATGTTTTGCATAGAGGTATGTGGTTCATAAGTTAGTTATTAAAGCAGTCAGTGTCGGATCATTTGGATGCAGCTCTTACCTTGAGGCAAATATTCAGACGGGTCCTGAAGCAGGGTGATTTTGTATTCTTTGGTCTTGACTGTGAAAAGTAGCAGATATTGTCAGATCTGGCTTTCTGTTGTCTGTACAGCATGCAGCAGTGTCTTGCCACCCCTAAAAAAAAAAAAATTAAAATGAAAATAATTTAAAAATACATTTTTTCCAAAGCTTAAGTCCTGTTTGTGTAAGTATTTGTCAGCAGAGAGAGTACATACCTTCTCTTGAGATTGCTAGTGTTTGATTTGAACCTGGTGTCATTTCAGCAAGCATTAAAACACTTAATCTTAACTTCTGAACTCTCTGTAGTCTCCAAATGAAAGTGTTTCAAGCATGACTGAACATGGAAGATATAGACAGATGACATTTACATTACATACATTTTTCCACTGGCTTGGAAAGCAGAGACACAGCAGACGTCCTACGGCTCATTTGCGTAACAAAAACGACAGCTGAAGGCTGGTGAACAAAGCGAGAGCTTCCTGAAGATAAACGGAAAACACTGTAAGCTGAACAGAAACCGTGGTTTACGTGCACACGCGTGCATGGGTTTGCAAGAGAATATGTTTACCCACCAAGTGTCTGTCACCATGATTACCATGGTGACAGGGGATAAATTGCGTCAGCAGTTCATCGTTTGTGTTTTCTGACTTGAGTTTTCAATAAGTTCAGTATGGAACTTGTAGACGAGACCCCCCACTGGGAGGAAGAGTAGGAAAGAGTTATACTGCTTACAAAATGGGCTCAAGCATGGCTTTTGAGTTTCCCAGATCTGCTAACTTCCCCACAAATGCTAACTCATTCCCCCCGTGGTTCTGACTGTCATGAATCACCGTCATTAGTGTAGCTCCGTGTGGAGTTTAAGGAATTCCATCTGTAGGAGATGCATTAACCAAAACTGAGTCGATTTCACACTAAATAGGATTAGACCACATTTAATGCCCTCTCTAATCTGAACAGTGCCCCGGTTTTGCTCTGTGATATCATTATGAACAGCATCTCATAATGATATAAATTTGATTTTAATCCAGTGGATCTAATAGAAATCAACAGCGTAGGGAGGAATGAATAAGCATTGAGGCAGACACTGTACTTTTATGTTCCACGTATGACTTACTATTGCACAAAGCGCTTAAATTCCAACATACTGTTATAGCAGTCTGTTTTGTAGGTCTTTGTGAGTCATTGAGTGCTCATTTGAGGGGGAGAGTGAGGTTTGAGGTCAAATGTTATCACTGGTTCAGCGATAGAATCCTCTCTGCACAATGTGCACGTTACCACAGCTATATTTCATTTCATTTACACTTCTGTTGAGCACAACGAGACTCACTTTTTTCGTTTTATTATTAATGTCCTGGCATAGACAGGCACCAGCTTAGGTCACCAGAAACAGCACATCATACACACCAAATATACACACACCTATTTAATGTCAAAGTTTAAAATTTAAAATGCTAAAGGAGGCAAAAACCTTGGCATATTAAACGTCACATTCATCCAAAGAAAGTGGAGGGCAGAATTGTCACTTATTACATTCACTTATGTGCCTCTAATACGTTATAAATTTGCTTTCATTTGTTGAGTAGGATTCAAGCAGAGAGACAATATTCAAATGTTTAAGTCTTAAGGAGAAAAAAGCAGAATGTTTAATCCAGGCAGAAAAACCTGCAATGTTGTGCAAGGACTCAAAAGTTTGTTATAACCCTCGGTGTTGTGATGAATGTCGGTAAAAAGATCCATGCATGTAAATAATATCACCATGAATGTAAGATGTAAAAGAAATAGACTCATCTTTATAGATTAATAGGCACATGCATCAGGATATTAACTAGAGTCTAGACAAGTCTAAATATAGACGAGACTGAAGGCTATTTGTGATGGTGGCGTATCTGTCAAAGATGTACATCTTTAAAAGGTCATGAGCCAATTGACGGCTGTAAAATGTCACAACAACAATACCACTGCACACACTTTCCCAGCCGTGCGGTAAAACCAACAGCCTCCCCAACAACTTAATCGGCCCATGAATAAGAATAAAGATCTTTTTTTTTACCAAAACAATACACACAGTTATCACAGATGATTTAAGGGTTTTCACTGAATTGCAAATGTACTTGAAACTTCATTAAAGCATAAAAATCACATATTAGGTCATTTAAGATCATTAAATTTGGTCAAAAATGCTTACGGTAATTGATCAATATGACTATTTTTTTTCCCAAAGAGAGGAAAGAACTTTAACCCAACACTTTGTTTTTCTCGGGTCCCCCTCATCTACCGCCAGAATTCTTTTAAATGCTCTCCTTTATAAGAAAGTGGTAATGGGATGTTTAAAGACTGTTTGTAACCTAGATTGGATAGGATGACACAGCAAGTGCATGTGTGGGACAGAGCGAAGGATGATGTGAATTAAAAGTTCCCGTGGTTAAATGAATGAGTCCATGCTGTGGTTATGTAGTGAGCACGTTAACTGTTAGACAGTCATACGTTCAGGTTAATTTATTCATGGATATACAGGCAGTGATTATATGTAATAATGAGAAATTATTGTCAGCTTACTAGAATACCAGAGAGTATAGCCATATAAAGTTAAATCAAAATTATTGGTAGATCCCAAAACACCCAAATCACTAAGTGATCACCTTTTATTTATTTATTGTTGTTTTAAAATGACAACTATGAAGCAGGAACAGTAACTATAAACAGTGTTTCATTTTTTTAAAACTTCTGTTATGCTTACATTTTGGGTTGCAAAACTCAGAGAATTTTCAATGTTGGAAATTAGTAACCTTTCAAGGGAGTTACTAAAAATATATTTGACTCAATGAGAAATAAACTAGAAATGTGTTATTTACAGATTATATAATTAAATTAGACAATTAAAGCAATGCTCTTGAGCCCTACACCTAGTTAAGTACTGATGATTTTACCAAAGTAAATACATTTTATTCTTCTGTATCAAAGTTTAGGCAACAAATGCTTCCCAGGACTACTAAACCTAAGCTGGCTAATTTTAGTTTAAGAGGCTAACTACCACGGTGCTAATTAACCCATTAGGGCTGTTTCTTCTGCCTTTTGCTTCAGCATTTTTCTCTTCACATAGGCTGCAGTCATGCCACCTGCAGGTTTTCTAAAGAGCGGTTCTGATCCCAGTTTTACCTCGCGGCACAGCGCCATGTTTCCTGGGAAGCCAACTAGAAGAGCCCGACCAAAGCCAGCTGTGGCTACCAGCTCCTTCGGCTGACCCACACAGAAGAAGATGCAGAACTGCCAGCAAATGTTTACAGTGAAATATTTCATTTCAGATGTT
>JAOWBL010000021.1:7098804-7116967 GCA_028564865.1 Zenarchopterus dispar | reverse complement strand
AAAAAATTAGCCCACCTCCAGCATTGTCATGGATGTGAAATCTAGTCATTGAGGGAAAATAGGTTTTTAATCCAAGCTGTGAATATTTCTTCTGCTGCTGAGTTGGACATTTAAATATGAATATTTAATATTGAAGAAGAAGAAAACCTTTATTTGTCCTGCAGTGGTGAAATTGCATTTTTGCAACAGCAAAGAACTAGAGCAGATGTGGTACAGCAAAGACAAAGCAAAAAGTAAAAAATAAGATGAACAAGAAAACAAAAATCCAAAATAAACCAAATAAATAGATAAAAGTGTCAAAAAAGTACCTATGTTGATTAAGTGTTTGAGTATTTGTATATGATTTTGTAAGTGGCTATGAGTATGTTAAAAAAAAAAAAAAAAAAAAAATCACCCACATGTTGCAATGTTGGAACCAGTGACCAGTCAATGACCTTCAATTTTTTATGACTTCCGGGTTGGCTTCAAAACCCCCACAGACAAACACACATGCATGCTCACGCCTAAGGGCCATTCAAACCTAACATACATGTTTTTGGATTGTGGGAGGAAGTCAGAGTAAAACCAAAGCAAGCACATGGAGAACAGGAACACGCCTGGTGGGTCGAGGAGCCAAACGAGAAACCGTTTTTGTTGCCGGGCAACGGTACCAACCACTGAACCACTGTACTGCCTACATTGATACAAATACAGCTGAAAATACACAACTGAAAAGGGAGATCTAATATTATATCATGGGATCTATTGATCAAAATAGGTCACTGATATTTTATTAATACCTTAGGAAATTGTTTCAACATATTTTTTTAAAAAGTCATTTTATTTCGAGTAAATTTGTTCCAAAAGCACTTTTTTTAAAAAATTCAATTTGTGCAGACTGGTGACTTTATTAATCCTCGCGGTGAGCTCTTTCATTTTCTTAATTTTGTTGAACACCACCACCAAGCGACACTCCTCGGTCTCACACTTCACGCAAGCCCAGTTTACACACCCACACACACACACCCACGCGCCAATAAACTTCACGGGAACTACATCTCCCAGCAGCCCTCTGTCCAGGACGAAGGCAGTCATGCGGATGGAAACAGGAGTGGGCATCCGCTGCGCTGCACGAAGAAGAAAGTTCGAGGAAAGATGCACGAAGAGGAGGATGAAGCGAACTCCTCCACGGCCTCGCGACTCGTGGCCGTCAAGTCCGTGGATGTGGCCGAGGTAGAGGGCGCGAAGGAGCAGCCCTCCAAACTCTGCGGGTACCTCAACAAACTGTCCGGCAAGGGGCCTCTGAGGGGCTACAAGCCGCGCTGGTTCGTGTACGATCCACGGAAATGTTACTTGTATTACTTCAAGACTCCTCAAGACGCCCTGCCGCTGGGACACATCGAAATAGGGGATGCGTGTTTCATCTACAGCGTGGAGGGCGAGGAGGGGCAGTTCGAGATCCGCACGGCCGAGAAAGAGTTTCTCTTGAAGGTAGAAACTTTTCAGCGTGTCCGTGACAGCCCCGAAACGCAGCTGACCCCGCTTTGCAGTCATCTGTCACTTCCTTTCTCGTCCAGAAAAGGCAGCAGACACACCCTTTCTTTCACATTTTTGTCCTCAGTTTTGCTTTTTGTGCTTATTTTTTAAAAAAAAAGACAATAATAAAAATACATGTCTGTTGGCAGTTTTTTCCAAAGAGCTTAGCCTCTTTTTTTCCCCTCTTACATTTGGGAAAGCATCTGTTAAAAATCAAAGTGGCGTGCAGCTCAGAGAATAGACTGGTCCTGATATCCTCCAGCTGATTGAAACTAAAACCAGTCTGATGTTTATGTTTAGGCTCTGGTTTACTCGCCCCTGAACTCATAGGTCAGTCGCAGCATCTCATGTGATGCTGTCTTGGTCCTCTCAGTTTGTCATATGACTGTGACTCAGACAGGTGGCCTGGCACTGTTAGTCTTTGCTTTTTTTTTTTTTTCTCCTCAGCAGATGGGTCGAGCGGTTAATGCCAAACAGCTTGTGCGGCCAGAGGCTGGAACTGAGACCGAAACCAGCGTCTGCGCGCGTTCACATGACTGACTGAAATAGTTACCTGTTACTTCTAGAGCTGCAGAACTCCAAACCTTTTGCACCGAAAGCGGTGGATAACCAACCCCGTGCATGCCCTTGTGTGTTTCTAGGCCCCCAGCAGGCAGGTGATGCTTTACTGGCTCCAGGAGTTGCAGCAGAAACGCTGGGAGTACAGCAACACCAGAGGCGCCGGTCAGAGAGACAGCTGGAGCTCCCCGACCGTGGCTTATCCTCCCACCGGCCTCGTGGGCCAAGATAATGGTAAGCAGGAGCACACGAACGCCTGCAGCCATCTGAAAGTAAACAGTTGCAGTCACCAGGGACTGAACATATTCACGAGCTGCGAGAGTTATTTTGTTACCCAGTTCCCATTTTCCTGCAGGAAGAGCAAGAAGAAGGGTTTCTGTTTTTTTAGGCTGAGAATGACGACAAACTCGAGGAGGATTGCATTTGTTTTTTGTTGTTATACTTAATAGCAAAAAAATAAAGTTCTTTGTTTCATGCTTGCTGTTTTTCGGGTTCAGAAGTATCCAAAAACAAACCTGCAGCTGCACTGCCACAAAATAGATGCAACATCCCAGAATTGCTTTTATATCCAACATCCTTCAACTGCGTACACAGCAGCTGGTTTTAGGTGCTGCTGTCAGTTTTTTTGACTTTCTAAAAGTGGTGTGACAGCTTTGTGCATATGCAGGAAGATGCAAAGTTGGGATTGGATAAAGATGGGAATCCTGGTTAGCTCTGCTGAGTCGCTCGCTGAAGGAGATATTTCCAGACTTCGGTGACCTTGAGCAAAATGACAGCAACGCGTTAGAGATGGATCTCGAGTCATTCTAATTTAGTTTTCTACCACATTGTAGATAATTATAGTGTAATAGTGACTGACTGATAAGATAACCTTTTATTATTGTGAGAACATACCTTAGGAAACACACTGGAGTTTGCCCTCTGCTTTTAACCCATCACTGGTGGCTCACCTCTACTAACCTGGGGGGTTGAACCTGGGTCCTCCACACCCCACCCAGCCTCTGTTTCCACAGCGTCCCAAAATGAAGTCTGTGAATGACACAGGAACTAGTCTCATGGTGTGAGGAAGCAGAGAAAGATCCGAAACATCCAGGATAGTAGCGCTTGATGACTGTGTTTGGGAGACGCTGGGTCAGGTGTTTTCCTGCTCCAACACACCTGATTCTGATTAATGGTGCTTCACTGAAGGACCCACCAGAGCAGGGGTAGGGAACCCTGGTCCTCGAGAGCCGGTGTCCTGCAGGTTGTAGATGTTTCTCTTCTCCAGCACACCTGATTCTCATTAATGGTCCTGATTGTGTTGGTCCCCATTTCTCTCTCAGAGAATGTATCTTTCAGTATATTATAATGAGGCACGATGTGTTTTTCATATCGACTAGCCCTACTGAGCTACCATATCTTTCAGATGTCAGATAAAAACTATTCACGTGTCAAATACTCCAGGTTATCCTGAAGATGGAAAAAGTTTAAGATGTCCTTGTTAGTCGCTATGACGGGGGCTGAAAATCAGAGCCGTGTCTTGTAGTTTAGATTTTCCGTATCTTCACATCTGCATCCTGTAAAATGACGCCTGTGTTAGCTGGACATTAACGGTAAAACCTGCTTCCTTTTCCCGTCACCACATCTGCACACACACAGAGGTTTTCTTCTCCAGGAGGTTCATGGTGCATATTTGGCTTCAAAAGGCTCAAATACCTGTTTTACCACCACTTGACTGTACCTTTATGAGGGTGTTTAGTCTAAGATGTTTTCCTACTCGAGTAGTGAGCCTCATGCATGACAGATCTTCCCACATCACTGGGCAACACCTGCTGGTTTCACTTGAACTTTTTGTCTTGTGTTTTTGCAACCAGATGTTTGTGGATGTGGTGGAGATGTATGTATTTTTAAGTACTGGTGCTGATAGCCAGGAAAGAAAAAAAAAAAATCAGATTTATCTTTTATCCCGCTTACTGGCAGTGTAGGTGGTGAATATATATATGAGATGTGCAAAATCAATGAAAGCAAAATTTGATTTTGTGTTTAAAATAGGGTTTTGTGGTGAAGAAAATCTAATAAATAGATATAAGGAAGATTATGCTTTTGCTATGTTTTATTGGTAACGTATTTCTTGCATGTATACTGGGGCTTCCTGTCTTTCTTCACATACAAACAAATTTATTGATCCCCTTCCATGAAAAACATCCCCCCACCAGCTCTGAATAACTGAAAACTGGCAAAAGCTTAACATCCAACAGTAATAATTCCCTATCTGACACAGATCAGACTTTGCTTTTGATTTCATAATTTACATAATAATACAAATTAAAAGTGGGTAAGCAACAATCTTGGTATCTTTAGTTTAATATTTAGCAGCACAGCCTTTAGCACCATTCGCTGACAAGAAGTGACTGATGTCTGTGCCTCTCAAAGAAATTTATGTTTTTGCTTTTTACCTAGATTTCCTGAGCAAACATTGTGGGTTTTTTTTTTTAAACTTTCAGTAGAGGTTAAAAAGATTTAAGTTCAAAGCTGATAGGGTGCCACTTAAGTGAGCTCCAGTGTTCTCAGACGTTCTTGGATGCTTTTATCTGTTGCTTTTGGGTTATTTCCCTGTGACTGAGGCTGCTCTTCCTGACACCTGGGCAGCATGTTTTTACTCCAGGATGCGTTGCTGGTCTCGAGACTTCATTGTGCGCTCCGCAATTTCAAGGTCCCACTTCAAAGCAAAATCAAAACATAGCAGAGCTCCGTCCATGATTATCAGTAGATAGTTGTTGATTTCTTTCGAGACTTCCATCTCTGTGCTTAAAGCTCATGTGGCTTGCCCGAGTTTTTTTTTTTTCTTCCTCATCAGTCCAAAGCACATTCTCCAAGAAGCTTTGTGGCATGTGAGCATCTGTTTTAGCAAATTCAAGTCCACATACCTACCTAGATTTTCTTCTATGGAACTTATTATTGTCCAGAAGGTTCAGTCCAGCGGTTATGTACTGTAACTGGAACAGTTCAACTTCAATATTCTCTTCAGCTCTTTCAGATGATAAAACATATTGAAGGCAAGTGTGACACTTAAGATGCACTAATCCATTTGAAAATGACTATAAAGTAAAAGATTTATAGTAATTTTTAAAGGTCCCAGCGAACCTGTCCATGGTGCTACTTCTTTTCTGTGATTAAGTCAATATATTTGTGTGTCTGGAGTTAGTGTAAGTTTAAAAGCTCCCAAAGAACACAAATATTTCATGTTGTTTGTGAATCTGAGTAGGTCAGTGAATGGTATAGACGCCCAGAGTACTATGATGAGCTGGGTAGCTGGGCGTAGCCTCCACATCTTTATCTCTCTCCATCTTAAACATTTCTGCTGCATCAGTGTACTTCAGAAGTGGGAAGTTGATTTTTTTTTTTTTTCTTTTTTGTCTGTCAATCTTATGTTGGGACTGAAACAATATGGATCAATGCAGGTTTAAGTTAGAAGGGAATATTTATATGCAACAAAATGACAAGTTATGTTAGCACAAGAGACAATGGAGCTTAATCAAAATCCACTTTAACAAGACAAGATAAAAATAAAAAATGTCATTCCAGTTACACTCACCAGCTACTTTAAATAAAGTGCAAACCAGAATGAAAGTCAAAATCAGGGTCATTAACCTTGGTCAAACCAGAGTTAAAATGACTCAGACAAACCAGGGTCATTTTAACTTTGTAAGTGTACAGAAAGTATATAAAAAGGACTGTTTGTACAAGCATCTCCATCTGTTTGCTGCCATCTTGTCATAACAGCGTACAAGTCAACTTGCACAAACTACCTTCAGTAGAGGAGAGTTCACAGACTCCGCCTCAAATACCTGCTTATTTTGTCATAAATATACGAGTGCTGATCCAGTTCTACGAACTCTCCTCCATTTGTGTCTTTTTGACAGTATTTTGTGCAACACACAAACGATCCATTTTGTCCATTTTTATACACTTACAAAGTCAAAATTACACCGGTTTCTCTGTAGAGACCCTATCTACAGTCTTAAGTGGAACAAAATGATTCAGTCCCATCAGGGATCTGTTGCTCTGTTGGTTTTTCATTTTGTTTGAAGAAACTTCTAGTGATCAGCCCTTCACAAGGCTACTATAAAGTCCAAATAGTTTTAAACTTATTTGCATAACCTCCGTTGTGCTCTCTGCTCCCTGTTAGTCTACTATGTCTTCACGTGGTTTCTAATCTACTGACCTCAGGTATGCAAAGACCGTGCTGCACAATATGCTTGATGCTCGATTGTTCGTGTGAACTGATACGATTGTGTGAGCTGGTTCTATTTTTAAAACTCTCAAATATCGGCTTGTCGTGTCCCGCTGCAGCTTCAGCCCACATTGTTCTGAGAGTACAGGCGTTTCTGTTGTATCTAGACAAACAGACCTGGTTGCCAAAGTAAAGTGCAGTGACCCATAGCGAACGTGAAAATACAAATTTTTATCTGTGTCTGAAGTTAAAACGTCGACTGCCATCTCAGCTCTTTATTTATCATCCATTATTGACGTCGAGCTTAACCAGCTGGGCTGTGCTAAAGTGAGGGGTTGAAAACGCTTCTGTGACGTCGTATTTTGGATAAAAGTCAGCGTCTGACTGACTCAAAATCTGTGTGATTGATTTCAAAATATAAATGAGAAGAGTTCAAAGTAAACCCTACTTCTGTCCTGAATTATGCAAAGCTCTTTTTGCCTTGACTTGATTGCACGGATGCAGAGGTGGGTAAGTTGCCATGGAGATGTATTGTGTGCATTTAGCCTGGTTGAGAGCAGGTTGATCATCAGGATTTCTTAACCCTCCTGCTCTCTGTTCAATAACTTGTCTGTCCAGCTGGAAATACATTGAATTAATGCCTACGCATGATTTCCTGTGTGTACGTTACCTCATTTTCATTTGGCTGCATCAATGTTTTATATGATTCGGCATAAAGATCATAACTATAAAAGCTTTTAGAGTCCATATAGCCTAAAGGGGAGGGACTTCATGAAAGATGACCTTTTTGTTTTGTCAGATGTTTGATCGATATACTTCATTTCAACATTAATATAGATATTGGGATAATTAGAAATGGCTGAGGTTTCAGTGATTTTAGTAAAGTTAGGGATGAGAGCAATAGTCTAGTCTATATAAAGTCTTATTCTTGCCGTGATGACATTCCCGTTTTTAAGAGGCTCTCCATCTCTTCAGGACTACCTTTATGAAAGGTATTCCCCAGTGATCGTGTCTGGTACTTGTGTAGACTCCTTTTGTTTCCCTCCTTGTCTTTTTTTTTTTTTTATTTGGAGGAGGTACAACAGATCTTGATCAACCACTGTTTGGCGTGTCATCCCAGCTGTATATCTTGCTGTCACCTGCACCTTTACAGCCATATTATTAAAAAATGTGAGAAAGTGTTTTTTTTTTTTTCATGGTTAGAGCTTTGTATCCCCCCCCAACCACTCACCCTCACTAAAAAAGAAAATTAAATGTAGTCATAGGCAAAAACGTCAGTTAAAGTGATAACTTACAGTAAGAAGTTGTTTTTTGAATAAGCTCTTTAAGTAGGCTATTCATAGTAGTCTTAGCCTGCCGGTGACACGTGTCTTCTCCATTTCTGCATCAGTCTTGCCGACCTCAGCCTCTGCTCGGATAAACTCCCTAGAATCGAGCCCAAATATCCAGGATTTCCTAATTCGTCTAGTGTGCCGCAGCCTTCAGGTTATGACACTGGTTGAGAAGCTTTGCACGAGAACAACAGAAAACCACAATAGGTAAATGGTAAAATAAAAAGTCCTTCTCTATGTCTGTTAGCCAGTCAAACTTGATTCTGTTGTAGATGAATTAAATATAATATAAAACTGTGATTCTACACAGCTCAGTTTTTCAAATGTTATGAAGAAAATTGTTTTCTGTGTAATGTTAGAAAAAAGGGGAAATGTTCAGAGTTTATCTGGTAATGTGTAAACTGTGGGGTGTCAGACACACTCCCTCTTGTTTGTCAGTACTTGTTCACGCAGTCTCACTCCTGTCTGGTCGGAGTTGTCAGGACTGTTGTTGTCACCTTTCATTACGTGTATAATTGCGGCAGAAGACTGGCTATACTCGTCTGCTGTGCATTCGTTTGTCATATCTGGTGTTTTCCCAGCCTTCGGGGACCTTGGCCTTTGGTAATCGAGCTGTGGAGAAATACACCAGACGCATGAAGGCAGCCAGAGTTTCTGCGGTATTAGACTGTAAAAACCCGGAAATAAACACTGCTATTACACCACTGAGGGTTTTTTTTTTTTTTTTTAAGCAGGATTCATGTGTGAAATTAATCTGGCTAAGGACTTTTAATCACTCAAAGATTTGACTTTTTTTTAAGAATTCAAAGATTTTAATCGTAGTCAGAGAAATCTGATTGTTAATGTTGCAGTGGATTCTCGTGTGGCCCTTTTATAAAATACTTTGCTTTCTTTGCCAAGCTCATACTAAGATAGAAAAAAGCCCCAGAAGAGCTACAAGACTGTTAGAAAGCTGAATATTGAAGGTATTGCTTCACTTTAAAAGGGCGTTCATTCAGGATCACGATGATTCCATCTCCTCGGTAAACGATAGGTGTGCTGTTATTCTAATGGGCTCTGCGCCGCTTTTCAGACGGCTTTGTCTTCGAGAAGACGAGTGAAAGCATGGAGAAGGTCCGCAGTGACTTCGCCATGGAGACGGAGACGGATGTCGGAGGAATGGTTGGGATCCAGTCAGCCAGGGGGCCGTCTGCTGCGTCCATGAATCCCCTCAACTTCTCCCTGAGAAACATCGGGACAGAACTCAGGTAGAACCCCCGCCTCGATCGAAGCGTGCTTCGGACTTGAGGCTGTTTTTTTTTTTTTTCTTTTAACAAAGAAGTTTGTTATCTTTGTGCTGGGGGAAAAAGTTCTTTCTGAGGACAACTGCAGCAGAGGAAGTCGTTGCCATCGTCCCATCGTCCTCCAGCTGCTCGACAATGCAGCCATTCAGAGTTCCCCCTACCCTATGACACATCTGCTAAAAGATGTGACAAACACAGATGCTAAAAATGTGACATCTTATTTAGCTTCATATGTTCCATTGTATTATCCCTCCCTTTGAGCGTGCAGTTGTCTGCTGGTGACAAATCGTCATTATTTTACCGAGCTGCTAATTTAAGCGATAAAAGCTACAGATTATGATCAGTTGTTAGTGTCAGATGGTCACGAGGGGTTGAGGGGGGCTAAAAAATGTGACTCATCACATGTACTCGGCAATCATACTCTTTCTTTTTTTTTCAAAAAAAGGAGAGAAAGTAAAAAGAAACCCACCAAATCACACAGTTGAGCTGGTATAATCCCTTCCCTTTGTCACTAATCATGAAAGAAAAGATTTTTTTTTTTAATCCACACAGTAAACCGCAGAGAAATCCATGCTCTGTGTAAAGTGACACCTCTTCCTGCTGGTAAATGTTTACTCAGTCTTTCAGACGCAGCGATGGGGAGGAGCTCCCCCCTCCTAAACATCTTTACTGTGCAGGGAAACGGCTCATCACATCAGGAGTAACATTCCTCAGAGTGAAATTGTCAGGGATTTTCGGGATTTCATCATCTCTGGAACAAATCTCATTAAAAAGACTCAGTTTTACTTATTATTATTATTAGTATTACTTATTATCATTTTCAGTTAAATATAGTTTTTACTGGATTTTGTATCACTTCTGTTTTGCACAGCAGCGTGTTTCTTTCAGGCTGCTCTCAGCTCCGACTGAACTTTTCTTCAGCTGCGGTTGTCTTTGACTTCTTGAGTTCTGTGTAAACAACGCCGGAAAAATCAGTTTGTTACCATGTTAACATTTGCCGGTTTATAGAGCATTTGGCTTCTCTCTGTGAGTTTTTTTTGTTTGGAACTGGTTCCTCCTCTGTTTCAGGAACTCCATGTCTTATCTTCGGCCGGGCAGAGCAGGTGAGAACAGACGCAGCGTGTTTTACACCGGCAACAACAGCTCGGAAGAGTGGGAGATGGTGGACGCTCCACCCAAGGACTTCCCCGAACACAAACCTCATCCAGAAACGCACAGACGTAAGTCCACTCCCTTGCCGCCTCACTCCGAGTGTGGTCACCCTCCCCGAGGATCAAACATGAGCTTCTCTTCTCTCTCAGATTCTTTCGGATCGGCGTTCAGCTTTGATTTTGTGCGCAACTCCTCGCGGCCCAAGAAGCCTTTGCCCAAAGACGTGATGGGGTCGGCGAGGTTTGGACGCAGCGCCGACGCGGTGGAGTGTAACGGCAGCAAACCTTTGGACGTGCAGCTTCGCCTCCAGAGCCAGCAGGAAGAGCTGAGTCAGATGCAGCAGGAGCAAGTCAAACTCCGAGAAGAGCTGGCAGGCCACAAGGTGCACTTGCGTGGTTTTTAAAAAAAATATTGTATAGATGACATAATAGCATTTGCATTCATGCTGTCCCCATTTTTAACTGACCTCAGTGGTGTGGCATTAATTCACTAGACACATGAGGTTGTGGTGTTGGACGGAGATTGCGGTAACTTCTGATGCTCTTACTGGTGCAGGAAGACGGGTAATGATTAGTCATGCTCAGCCAGTCATGAGGAAACTGCAACTCTGCTGGCAACTGTGTCAGTGGTGCCTCTTCCCATTTCTCTCTGCTCTCTTTTGTGCTTATTATGGTCATTCAGTACAAACCTTTTCCACCTGATGCAGCACATGTAGGTTTCTCCCTTTCAGGCCCAGAGCGATGTTTGTATGCTTTTACCCCTCAAGCGTCACAGGATTTTTATGACACATTTATGACACTTACTTCAAGGAGCCTTTTCTTTTAATAGTTAACACCATTTTTTTTTTTTTTAGTTATACTAAAATGTTTTCCACATATTTTGCTTTTAGTAGCTAAGAGCTGCACAATCACAGCTCCCTTTGCAACTATGTATCTGAGCGGTAATCAAGGGGCAAAGTCATGTGGTTGAGTTGACTCCACCCCTGTCCCGTGGAGCTCGAATCGCAACTTTTGAAGCGCAACAGTATTGCAACTTTGTGTCTCACAATTCAGAGAAACAACAAAAGCAACATCACGGGAAGTCAGATGGAGGAAAAGATGGAGAGGCTGGATGATTTTACCCTGATCTGGGTTTGTGATGTCACAGTTAAAAGCAAATCTGAGGAGCTTTGGGGAATTGAAATGTTTTGTGATTGTGTTGTGTCAGAGTTTTTGATTTGGTTTTCACTTTTGCACACCAAAACACACTGCAAAAACTCATTTCTGGGTAAGAAAAAAAGACCTGTTTTAAGAAAAGTAGAGGGCTATTTCAGACCATTTTGCTACTTTTAAGAATTGTATTAAAAAATGTTCTAATCCCAATGGACAAAGATATTTTTGCTTAAAGTAAGACAGTTTTTACTAGATTTATGGAATATTATATTTATTTCTAAAGGGGTTGTTTTGCACTGTATAAACTCAAATACAAATAGGTTATTTATTTCCAATTTAAATATTATTACACATAAGAGCAAAGTGAATAACTATTTTTATTTTTTTTAAAGTTTCCAGTCTCTTCTGGTAACTAGAGACCGAGAGATAAAGATTCTATCAGATGGTTTTCAGAAAACCTTCGGGCTTTAGACCAGCAGTCCCCAACCCTTTTGGTACTGTGGACCACTTGCCTGACAGAAAATATTTAGATGCATGTAAACAACTGACAACTGGTATGTAAACAACTGAGTAGGGGGAGGGTGAAGTGACAAATTTCCAAACTAAAGTACTGGTAGACTAACGAAAATAAATGACATATAATTTTGAATAAGTTTTTAATTTTATAGCGGCTCAGTACCAGATGACCCATGGCCCGGTACCGGACTACACCCGGTGGTTGGTGATCTCTGCTTTAGAAGACTGTTTGTTTTTAAACACCTCAGGTTTTAAAATGCTAATTAAAAAAAAAAAATCCCCTATAAATGCTTTTCTCTTGCAAACCAGAAACATTAAAAAAAAAGCCACTGAAGAGGTGAAACCATCTGCTTTTAACTGAAAGTATCTTTGTTGTCATATTTATCATTATGATTTTAAAAAAAAAGCTGAAGTAGTTAATCGCATAGCGGTTTAAAGGGGCATTTTATTTATAATTTTGATTTCATAGCACCAGGCCAAACGAACCAATTCCCTACATCTTTAAAACAAAAACAAAAACAAAAAAGCCCCTGAAGCCTCTTAAATTTCTCGGTGGTGGAAGTGAACTCTGCATTGTTCGCTTTTACAATGCATCACTTCTGTATGGGTCGCGGTCTGTTTCACAACGTGGTGTTTCTCACACAGACCGCGTTGCGACACAGACCTTCTGCAGTGACAAACTAAATAACTGTGAAGCAGATGTCACCAACCTCACACATATGTGTTAAACTGCAAAACTGGTCTCTCTAACTAATTTTGTTGTTCATGCTTGTGAACTCTTGCATAAGTCAGTGTCTGTGTAAAGCTGTGAAATATCAAGGGTGTGGCCAGTTTGACAGGTTGGTGTCCTGGATGTCGAAAAAAAGCGTTTTGTGGGTCGACATCCAACCCTTCAAAGGACACAAGATGAATGGATGAGAAATTCAGTGCCTTAATTCAGTAAATCCTTGTTTTCCCTGAAGCATTATAAGCTATGATTCCTGCAAGATGGTGTGTTGATTTAAAAACGAAATAAATGCTTTCTGCGTTGCAGGAGCTGGTGAGACTTTTGCAGCAGACTCTCAGAACCTCCCAGTGTGACAGACCCCAGGTGCGCTCCCCACCTGGAGGCGCGCCTGCAGCCTCAGACCAGAGCCACGCGCCGGTCATAACCCAGGAAGAGGTGGTACAGCTGGAGACGCTGCTTCAGGAGCGAGACGGACAGATTCAGTCGTTGTGCGGCCACATGGAGCGCCTCGCCCTGGAGAAGGACAGCATGCAGCAAGAGCTGAAGGGCCTGAAAGTCAAAGTGGGGGAAATAAACGACCAGCTGGGAATGCTGATGGAGACCATCCAGGCTAAGGACGAAGTCATCATGAAGCTGTCGCAGCAGAGCTCGGAGCAGAGCGGGAACCCGGATGGTGCCGGTTCGCCACCACCGCTCAGAGAGCAGCAGGAGCTGGACATCCTGAAGGTACACGTGGGGACACTTGGACCAGGCTCTCAGCTGTTAAAGATGACAAAGCTGCCACTTGTGTTCAATTTTAGTTTGAAACAAAGAATTAAACACTTAAATATCATCTATTAGTAATTAATTTGATACATTGAAAGTCTTTTTTTTTTTTTCCAGGACAGCCTTCAAGGCTACAAATCCCAGAACAAGTTCTTGAACAAAGAGATCCTTGAGCTGACAATGTTGCGCAGAAACTCAGAGAACAGAGAAAAGGCTTTGGAAGCGAAGGTGCCGTTTTGTGTTTATTTCCCCACACTCCTCTTTTTTAAAAAATTTTCTTATAATAGAAATAGAAAGTTTGAATGTCTGTAGGGAAAGTCCACGGTTGAGCTCAGCTGACAAGCCACAAACCCACAGTATGAATAACGGATAACGATCTTTTGCTGTCTCCACCTCTTCTTCGTGGCAGTGCACGGCTCTGGAGGCCAAGCTGTGCCAGGTGGAGAGCAAATATCTGGTTCTGCTTCAAGAGGTGAAGACCCCAGTGTGTTCCTCTTCGGAGCAGAGCCCCGCACGCGAGGTCATTTCCCGGCTGTTGGAGGACGCGCTGCAGGCCGAGAGCACCGACCAACAGGAGCACCCCATCTTCAAACCAAACACTGTCAGGTACGTGCATGGCAGAGAGAGGCTTTTAGACCGTCTATGAGAGCAGAGGACATAAAAAAAAGTTCTCACATTTAGTTTTAAATACTAAAAAAAGATGCTTGAAAATTTCAATGCAAACATAAATGACCAACTACAGAAAATGCAATGAATTATCAGTCAGAAATTTTCAAGCACAAATGAAATTGTACTTGCTTGTTACCAAAAAACAAAATTGTTTTGTGTGTGGAGACGTTGCTTGAGTGTCTCAGACCAAGCCAAATAAAATGCAGTTGCAAGACCTGTTTGACTTCAATTAACAGCTTACATGCAGTTTTTCTTGACTGGAAAAACCAGCTCGGCTTGATGGATCTGTCATCACTTTGGCCTTGACTTTTGTTTAAGTTCAGGACTGTCTTTTTTTTTTTTTTTTTTTAAATGAACTAATTGTTGAAGTGTTATTCATTTTTCTTTAATTCCTCACTGACAGCGAGTACGATGTGTACGGCTTCAAGACGGTACCTGAAGAAGAGGAGGAGGAGGAGAGGCTGGTCGCTAAGGTGAGAGCCCTGGAGCTCAAGTCACTGTCCATGACGGATCAGGAGGTTTCCATCGGAGTCAAGTGGGAGAACTTTCTGGCCAGCACCATGAACAGAGACCTGGTGCGCTCGCCGGAGCTCAAGGCCCTGATCCGCTGCGGTGTGCCGCACAAGCACCGCTCCCAGGTGTGGCGCTGGTGCGTCTCCTTCCACGTCAAGAAGTTTCGGGACCCTCCTTCGACTCCCGGTTACTACGAGGACTTGTTGAATGTGGCACGGGACAAGCCGAACCCGGCTTCGAAGCAGATCGAGTTGGACTTGATGCGCACTTTGCCCAACAACAAGCACTATTCCTCCACAAGCGCAGGCGGGATCCAGAAACTCAGGAACGTCCTGCTGGCGTTCTCCTGGAGGAATCCAGACATCGGCTACTGTCAGGGACTAAACAGGTACTAGAGGGGGTCTGCTTTCTCTTACTGTCACTCTTTCTGTTTTCTTTACATTTAACCATTATTTGTTGTTGTTTGTGATTTCTTCAGGTTAGCAGCTATCGCCTTACTCTATTTAGACGAAGAGGATGCCTTTTGGACTCTCATAGCCATAGTAGAAGTCTTCATGCCAAGAGACTATTACACCAAGACTCTGCTTGGCTCACAGGTAAGCAACAGTTGTGTGACTCTTGATCAGCTGTTTGCTTGCTTCTCACGTGATGTCATACTCATGTGACCAAGTGTACAGTTGATCAGTTACCAGCAAGGAAATGATTGATTTTGTTTACTTTTTTTTTTTTAAATCTATGCTGGATTTGGCCCCACACATAGTGTAAGAAAAACAAAAAAAAAAAGAACAAAAAGTTTTTGTAAAAATTGAAATATATCTTGACCGGGTTACTGAAGGTGGACCAACGCGTGTTCAAGGATCTGATGAATGAAAAACTGCCACGCCTCCACGCCCACTTTGAGCAGTACAAGGTCGATTTCTCCCTCATCACCTTCAACTGGTTCCTGGTGGTGTTTGTCGACAGTGTGGTCAGCGACATCCTCTTCAAGATCTGGGATGCTTTTCTGTTTGAAGGACCAAAGGTAAGGGGTGCTACTTCTGTTCCAGATCGACACAGATGTGACTTCACACCATGTTTTTGGTCGGTCACTTTAGTCTCTGACGTAACCAGTTCTTGCATCTAGACCAGCAGAGGTTTGAAGCCGGAGTAGTATAGGTTCTCTGAGCTCTTTTCAAGTCTGGCTGCAGAAAAGCAAATAACTGGTTTAAAGTTAAGTGCTGAAATTGCCTTGATTTTTTTTTTTTTTTTTTAAAAAAGGTCTAATAAAATCAGAAATATAGATTGATCTTTGAACCATGTTGCTGCTGCTATGACCCAGATCTGTTAACCAACCAGTAGAAATGTAGCACCGAATGATGTGGTCAAGACACCGACACATTTGGAGGGAAACCCAAGCGATTTAGATGGTTGCTCTATTTTCCTTTTGTATTTCTTTAAGTTAAATTGGCATCTGCTGTTTACCTTTTCTCCATAATAAGAGTCCAGAAGTTCCTCGTCTTATTCCAAAGGCTCATTTGTTTCTTTTTAAATGTTTCATGACTTAACATCTCTGCCACGTGATGCTGAAACTGCCTCGCCTCACAATTGTTGCGATTCAGCAGTTGGACAATTTGCACACTTAAAAGATGAAGTTGTAGCTGAGTTCTTAACAGTTCTTAAGGGCTCGAAACTTGCTTGATTTCGAAGTCCATAGTATAAAAAAATATATTTGTAGCTATTTTAGCAGTGGTTGAAATACCTCATTTTGAAATGGTTATCTGTTGAAATTAACCTGGAGCGCAGCTGTTCTCAGATTTTACTGAAAATTTCTCATACGAATGTTCTGATGCTGCGATTAGCTCAGATTGATAAAAGATGCTGTCCATTAGTAACTTTAAACATGCAGGTAAAGATTTCTGGCTGCTGGATGATGAAAACGACACGTGTAATCACCGCTCATGCCAGATATGTAAGACAGGATAAAATAAGATAAGATTAAACCTTTTACTGTCACTGTTCATGTACTACTACTATTCTGTTACTGTTTTTTTGTCTTACTATTATTATCTATATTACTGTACTTCCTGTTAAATTGTTGTTGAGCTGCTGGAAGTTTTATTGCTTTCACAAGGCATTAGTAAAGCTTTATCTAATCTAATTTATCATGTACAGTCAAACTCAATTGGAGCAACCTCAAAATACCTGCATTTAAAAAAAAATACACGTATGCTTAAAAAAATGCTAAAATCTAATAGCAATTGCTACAAGATTACAGTTATTCATTTAAAAAAAAGAAATTTTTCCCTGTCCACACAATGAAAAGTAGCTAGAAATAAAAAGAAAATGTTTACACTTGCATCCGTCTGGTACACAAACAGGACTGTGTAAGAAGAATAATAATGAGTCTTGTGAGTGCCGGAGGCGTAAATAATCCCTGCTAAAACGTCAAGTGTAAATGGGGATTTATGTCTGTTGTTTCCATTATGAAGTGACCAAAAATTTGCACTTACACACTTAATGATACTTGGAAAAAATCGTCTCTTTCCGTTCATTTGAGACTTGCAGATCACCTGCACGTCAAACCATCGACGAGTGATTTTAGATGACAGAGTTCTAGTAAAATCTTACTTTTGCATTTCGAGTTAGCTACTTTTTGAAGCTTTAAATTGAGAACTGCTTTTGTGAACATCTGCTTATAGATGCAAAGAAAAATGCTGCGTGTCAGCCAGTTATCACTCTTGAGTTTGACTGCAAGCACACAGTTTGACAGCCACAGCTACTAATTCATCTTATTTTTTTTTTTGCACAAACTGTACAATGATGGTATGTCCTGAACCACACGAGCTGCTAAGCGAGACGATGGAGCATCAACATCATGTGGGACCGCTGTTGACCAGAGTGTAAAATCGCGTTAAGCCATGAAACAAATAAATATATAAGTCTTTGTAAGAGAGCCACTGTATGTCATGGTTGGGGAGAAAAGGCAAACATTCAGAGAAAATGAAGAAAAAGGGAAAAAAAAACTTGAGGTTTCTTCCTCAAGGTTTCTTTTGGTGTTCATATGATGGTTCCAGTGTCGTCTTGATCAAGCACATTTCTTTTGGTTGGTTGATTGATGGATGTTGAAGCCGGCTTCAGTAATTCTGGAAATGTGGTGGAGGGGTGTACGGGAGAGCCTCTCAACTTAATTTCCACTCATTCTGATTGATTTAACTAAGATTACTCTGAAATGTTTTTTTTTTTTTCATTTGTTTGTTTGTTTTCTTGTAAGTTTTCTGTTACAGGGTAGTCTTAAATTTCTGTCGATTCCCATGAAAAGTTTCAATTCTAAAACTTCCTAGATTTTTTCCAACCTGAGCTGTTTGCACTCACCCGGATCCTTAAATATGTGTGTTTCCTTCAAAATGCAAAGCTTTTTTTCTCATTTTTTTCTGAACTTGAGTGTTTCTACCTTTTATTGTAAAAGATTCTTTTTTTTAAAATATATATAACCATCTTGTTTTAAATTAGTTCTGTTCGAGTTTATGGCAAGATCATAAAGCATCGCTGTGTGAACAGAGTTTATAAAATCTCTGGTGTGACCAATGAGGAAATTTAGGTGTAAATATGAAGTGACTAAGCTCATCATGGCTTTCTTCAATCTTTGCTTTCACCAAATATGACCTTATTCAGGTTAAGGTGATCAGAAAAGGCTTTTCCGTCAGAGTTATATCCATCAGGTTAATAACAGCTTATTGCTGTCAAGCTGAAACTTTGTGGAGCTGATGGATGCTTAAAAAAGAAAAAAGAAA
>JAOWBL010000021.1:7061384-7076042 GCA_028564865.1 Zenarchopterus dispar | reverse complement strand
TTATTATATTTTTACAACAACTCATGTTATCTGAATAAGTTTCAGTGATATATATCTAATGTCACGGCTTTGTAAGCAGTGTCAACTGCTGATATCCGCTGACTTAAACAGCATCATAGTTTCCCTGTTGCATCTGGTGCTGTGTCCTCAGAGCAATCAGAAGATCAGACGGCAAAGGTTGTGTAGCTGTGGAGGCAGACCTGAGGACATGAATCTTGCATGCCAGCCTCTCACTTTATCTGTGTGATCATTAGGCCTTACTTTAGCGCGATGATCACTCTCTGGAAATGAGCTCCTGGAGGCCGCTTCTATTATTCATACATACAAGAACACAGTCTGCCCCCTATTCTTGGAAATGAGACTTAATGGAGCTAGGTGAAGGAGGTGGATGGCGGTGGCAGGGAGGGGGTTGCTGCGTGCTCTTGATGTGTCACCGAGCGGTGTTTCTGTGTTGGTGATCTCATTCCACTCTGTGCTTTCTGCATCTGCATCACTCTGAATCACCGGTACCTGCACAATCACACCCGAGGGAGGTGACAAGCGTTGTTCATTAGGATGACTAGTGCTTCCTTTAGTATTAACCATGTTTGACTGACTAACATTTTCATCTGAGTCAAATTCTTACAGTTTAAAAAAAAAAATCAAACAAGGGTGCACTTTCTATATGTATTTTATAATTAACTAGTTTTAATGCCATATACATCTTCATAGACTTCTTGTTTTACAAGATTCACTCATTTCAATGCCAATTCAGTTATTAATCATTGTGTAAAAATGATCATTTTAAGTATTGCGGGACCAAACTGAACACTTTTTTTGCTTGCTGTTTCTCCTACAACACATTTTCATGCTGTAGAAGCTCATGTGGACCGGTTCCAACTCTCTGCTATAAGAGGAATTGCGGATGATTACAGCTTAGTCAATACTTGCTCAAACAAGCTGTTTCCAAGGTTCTGATAGAGGACAAAGCAATCCATGAAAAGCAGTAACGCTTGTGTTAGATATCAAGTTGAACTGAAAGTAAATGACATGTGAACTGCGTTTGAATGTAATCACATGCTTGGAAAGTTTGTCATCATGTTGTAAAATGCTATCAGTCCATTAGTTTATATCCAGAATCCTTAAAATCAGTGAATTACACACCAGATTTTTTTTTAATGATTTATTTTATTATCTTTGTAATTGCTACTCCAAGCATGCACTTTCAAGCATTCATCTGTTATAACAGCTGCCTTGATATGAGCTTGTGTGTTTTCTTTAGCTTTAAATGATGCACACTTTTTGCACATTCCATTCAAGTCAGTTTCTTGCACATAGGCCATTCACCATTTGACATTTGCTGTTTGAAAAAGGGAAAATCTTGTTTCTAAAGAGACATTCAATATGCTGCTGGTAAAGCCCACACAGAAAGGCTTTCTGCTCTTTGAACATTGTTCCTTCGCCTAAAAGGGCTGTGGATAACCTATTGGAGACAGCAAAATCAATTGCTTTATACTGAATTGCTGAAGCCCCTGCAGCATGAATCGGTGACGGGTGTACTTGATGGTCATTTGGCTCTGGAGACCAGAATATTCCCACAGCAATATCAGAAAACCTCAGCAGCCTCTTTTTGAAGGACTGCCTGTTTCAGAAGTGATCCAGATAATTACTCACAAGTTCTTTCCTAGTATTTCAAACCGAGTGTTGATTGGCGAAGCTGAAAAACCCCCTCTGAGCTAGAGTCATCTATGGATTGCTGTGGCTGTTTTCATCATTTGTGTAACCTGCTCCTGTTATAATTGAGCAGGGGATATTTTGGGTTCACAGGTCTCTTAATTAAAGGTGTTCATTTCTCTGACAGATGAGACCATTATCTCTGCAGAGCAAGGACTAATCACTTGCAGCGCATAATGACATAATGAGACCACTCTTTGCTCTGTAGGAATTAGATCAAAATATGTGACGATCTCATGCAAAGTTGTATACTGTCAGAAGGATGCTGATCTTACTCATATATAAAGGCAAACTACAGATGAAATCTGTGTTGGGGTTGTATTATCTTAATAGAGCACTGACGTTGTTGTTTACAGCTGGGACTGAATTTAATAACAGACTAGCTGATATCCGGTTGGCTAGATTACAATCTGGAAACTGCACGTCTGTTTTTGGTTGTAATATCTAATTATATTTGTAATGACTGTTTGGTTGTAGCTACCTTTTCAAATTGCAATATCAAAGAGAAACTGTCATTTCAGTAGAGAACATCTGATACTTGGCATGAGGAAGACTTTGCAGCAGGCATACCACAATTACTTTCTATTTACACCAACTGTACCTCTTCATAGTACGAATTTGAACACAGTGTGCTCTGTCTTACGATTTCAGTTAAATTAGCTGGCGACAAGTTTCTTTGATCACACCACATGTGCAGTGGGAAAACGGCGCCATATTGGTTGTTATTTAAGCAACCCTCTTGCCAATTCACACTTAAATGAAAGCCAATTAACAATTAAAAGAGTCGCCATGGAGAAAGAATCCTTATTTATTATTCTATTTGGCCTTTTCTGCACCTGCAACCCTGGACCTAGGCTCCTCGCTTTTTTTTTCCTCTCTCCCACTCACCTTTGAATGCTTTTAACAAAAGCCTTTCATCAGCTGCTCCGGTAATGATTAGTCTTTGTAGCGTCGCCCACATACTGTAGCCTGGGAAAAAAAAAAAAAAACAAAAAAAACCTCAGACATTGATTAATTTTCCAAAGCATGACCTCAAGGTACCTTTAAAAGGGGAAGCAGTGCGATTTCTTGTCCAGGTCAATTATGTTTCCTGCTAAATCTGGCGCTGCATAATTGAATAAATGAGGACCTAACTCATCATAATTGATGACGGTTGCTCAGTTACAAGCATTTAAGCGTTGGCTTTTTTCTTTCTTCTTTTTAGGATCAGAAACCAATATAAATCTAAGCATTCCTTTTCTCAAAACCATTCGTAAATATTAAAAATATTCCAAAAACTAAATTTTTATAATTAATGCTTTTGCCTTTATGGCCTCATCTTTTTTCTTTCTTTTTTTTTTTTTTTTTTTTTTTTAGCGTGTCCTGATTTGAGTTTTAATTCTCTATCTCTGTCTTATACTCATTTTATTTTATAATGTTGACATTCCTTTTTGCCTTTTTGTGTAATTTTCCTGGACACCACGTGTTTTTTTTTTGGTTTTTTTTGGCAGTCTTTTATCGGCTCGATGTGACGTCACTGGGTTGCGAAAGGTGGCCCTTTTTTGTTGATGCAGCTCTTGCTATCACTTAGAACAATGTCCGTTTTTATCAGGACGTTCCGTGCCAGCTGTCGTTGGACGTGGATGCAGTCGGGTCATCCAGACACGTGAGTCCACGCCATTAGTGGAGCCCTGGGAGATGATGTCTGAGACAGCTGAAACAACGCAGCGCAGACAATAGACCCAACCCACACTTTGAGTCAAACCTTGGTTTTCACCTTGTAAGGCTATATTAACTGACACGAACTAACATCTTCAAGTTTGAATAATATATTGATTTTTTTTTTTTTTAATTTTGGAAGGTGTAGAGTTTGTTTGATGCCAGTGTAATGGTTTTTAAGAGGCTAAACGCAAAAAATAGACTGAACTATAGAAGGGCACTTCACTGCTTTCTTAAAATCTGATGTTTACCACATTAAAAGTCTTTCACGTTTTCACAGCCAGGTGAGATGGTAGCATGGCTGCTTTTCTACTGTCTGGTCCCAGGTAGATACCAGTTCATGGACTTCAGGTACTTTACTTGAGGATTACACCCAATACTGATCTGTGGTTCTGTTGCTCTACATTTCTAAGGAAAAGACTTCACTTTTCTCCTGAATTAACTTGATAAATTAAGTTTCTTAATGTTTGACATCACAACTCATTGTTTAAAAGTAATGAAGTGCTTTTCAGAGTATTCATAAGAAGCAGAATATTTATGTTTCTGGTGGGTTGTTTACAGCTCCACAGAACCACCAAACACTATTTATATTTCCCTACAAACATATGGTTTCAAAGCTCCAATTAAATTATGAAATCATCCGATACCTCACTTCAAATCAAATATTGACACCCTTTTCTTCCAGTTAATCATCTGATGCATCAATTTTTTTTTTTTTTTACATTTATTGTCATATTTAAAAGATCAGTGTATTTTAAAATCCGAAGCACTGCAGCAAGTCTTTTAAACATGTAATTGCATAGTTCCACATTTCTGTACTGAAACCACCAGATGCAATATTTCAAAAGCTCTGGTCGGTCGCCAGGCATGTGACAGGAGACGGCAGCTCTGCCTGAGAAACGTGAAGCGATACAGAGTTTGTAGATTTGATCGTGCTCTTGTAAAAGCAGAAATTTCCCTTTGCACAGCAGAAGTGACACGCTGCTTCAGAATCATTAAATCCCACAAGTCCCTGAAGAATCACGCCTGTTTTGAGTGTTCACCATCGACCCACCTGATAATTGATCCAACTGAGAATTAAATCTGAGATATTCAGTATATTTTGAAGCACGAGAACCCAACTGAGCTGTTGGGTGACTGTGTCATCCTTTTCGGTGACAAAGACGGATTGCGGCGTAAACTTTAAAACAAGCATTTACAAGTGGGACGAAGAAGCTGCTTCTAAATGGAAAGATGAGAACAGCTTGACAGTTTTAAAGCAAACGCTAGCGACCTGTACTCACAAGTCTACCTAAGATGCACAATGAAACGATCTCAGGCGGTTTCGCATCAAACAAATATAACCACATTCATTTTGAAAGTATAAAATTTCACACTGTAAAGGCCACTTTTCAGGGTAAATTGACAACCTTTCAGTAAAATTTACACAAACGAATACCTTGTCCCTCTCTGCTGGTCTAACACACTGTCCAGTTCTGCGGCAAAATAAAATAGTAATTGTTCTACTCCACCACAGAAAGTCGTTGGCAAGTCTGAATAATTTACTCAGTACGGGAAAATGGCAGGAGAGTGACAATTCCTGATTTGTACATCCCACAGAGGAGCAGGTACTTTAAAAGCTTCTCTCTGTCTTTATTGAACCAGTTTACAGGCACAGCTTGACGTTACAGGCACTGTTTGCCTTCCACTGGGAGACTCAGAAGAACAAATCTGCAGTTGACATTCTTTACAATGGCACCAGTCAGGCCATGAGAGCATCCCCGTGGAGAGAGCATCCTCTGTTTGCACTGCACACCTCGCTGTCGGAGGCCGTTTGGCTCACTGCGGATCTGGCGAGGGGGTCCAGACTTTGAGCAAAGTGTTCACATTCCTACGCACTAACCATGACGTGGTGCTCACTGAGGTAGAACAGTTGTACCAAAAAAAAAAAAGAAAAAAAGACTTATCAGTAAAGAATAGAAATGAGTAACAGTCACATCAATAAACTTAAGAATGGAGTCGTGATAAGAGGGGTGGGGGCCACATCGAAAATTTTAAAATCACATTTGATGCACGACAATATGTAGACCGCCGACGCGTCTCAGACTTCCCCTTGCAGTTCTCTCCCTTTCCGACGTAATGAAAGCGCCAGCAATGCTCGCAGAGCTCCGTCGCGGCTTAAACAAGCCGGCGGCGACGGGTCGGCCGAGTCGTTACTTTGCTCCGCTCGTCTGGGCGTTTGAAATCTTTCCTTCCAAATGTCACACACGCAATTCAAGAGTGCAAATGAAAAACAACGTTAGATAAACGAAAGCTTTAAAAAAGGGAAAGAAAAAAAAAGCAGACACTTGTCACGTCAGAGAGGGCGCGACGCCGCACAGAAAGTACGCCATGTTTGTCGACACTCGTTCCACGCTGAAGAGGAACCTGTGACGTCCCTTTTGAAGGCTCCCGTCTCTCCTGAAGGCTGGAATGAGCTGAGTGAGCAGACCGGCTCACGGCAGGGGTGGGCAAGGCTACGGCCGGACACCTAGGCCTCCTTGTGGACTAGGACCAGCTGCTGTCCATCAAACCCCCCGTCCCCTTGCGCGTGATGATGCTGTCTGTTGATTTAAGGAGCCTCTCTAGGCAGGGCGCGTTGATTTTGCCCGGCGGGGGGCCTCTGGGCACCGAGTCCGTCTTAGTTTGGCTGTCTGTGCTGGAGGACACAGCGTTGTCCTGCGTTAGGTCCATGTCTCTGGGGGACAGCAGGTGCCTGGGACCAGCCTGGGCCTGCTCTGCTACGGGGGAGCAGATGGGTGACGTGTGGAGCCATTTCAGGTTACTGGCGGAGTAGGCTCCGGGGGGAGTCAGGTCAGTCACTCGCAAGGCTTTGGTGCCAGCTGGAGGGTCACTGGTGGCGATGGGGCTCCCTGCTGCAGCGGCGGTCACCGGAGATAACTGTTGAGAAAGAGACGAAGAGCTTGATTTCAGTTGTTCAGGCATTCATCAGTCAGCAACAACTGCCATTGATCCAGGAGAAGCCTCGCATGCTTATTCTTATCTGATGTTCCTGTCTGTTATCAAGAGCACCAAAAACAAAAACAAAACAACAAAAAAAAACATGATATTGTACATGCAAACATCTGACAACAGTCATGAGGATCAATAAAAAACTAAATAAAACTTAAAGAGGACATATGGGGAAAAAAATAAAAGCATACATTTCCTTACTGAAATAGTAACTCCATATTTAGGTAGATGGTAAATGTCTTGACAACATGACATGACTTTAAATATTTATTTTTGAGTGAATCCGATTGTTTTAATTCATCACTCATTCCTTTGATTTGATTTTCTTCTTTTTACAATAATTTTCAGCGAATGATAATTATGGCCTTTTCTCAACAGGTCTGATATCCAGCTTTTTCCCACTGTAAACAATTACTGTTTTATTATATGTATTTAATTTTTTTTAATAGGATTGTATGAAGCAGTTATGAGTCATTAGCGTCTTATTACTGTAGACAACAATCGCTCTCAGTTTAGAGAATCAGGGAGGAATTCTGGTAGAAAGACTTGAACCATAGAGGAGCAAATGTTCACCATCTAAAACATCTCAAACATCATAAATTTCCCGGTTGTCCGAGCGAACGCTGTAAATTAAAGCAGCGTTTGCACCGCGTCACCTTTGCACCAGACGGCTGTTACTTTGTCACTACGTCTTCTTTAAACATCTGCGTTCTCCAGTTTATTTAATGCGGTCCCGTGTTACAAAAACCACGTCTGACAACCATCGATGTGACACAAGTCCTTGAAACCGTCTGATGCAAAAGTGACCACGGTGTGAAAGTCTCAATCCATCCTCCTACGCGTTTAGGCAATATATATATATATATATATTTTTTTTTTTTTTTTTTAAAACACTGTTTACCAAGGTTTGCAGCATGAATCGGTGTGATTGAAACATTTTTGAAAAATCAGAGCTAAAAATCCATCTACTCAATACTTGTCCATCCTTTGGAAAGATGTTAGCAACTTTAGTGTTAATTTTAATGTCTATTTCAGCTTCAGCGTTCACGTTTAGCTGTGTTTTACTTTGCTCAAACTTTTGATGCAATCATTTTTCCAGCTTGCCGACTTTTTACGTCTGATATTTGGTTCTGAGTTTGTGGACTCTGTGAGTTTGGGAACCACAGGGTCAAAACAGTAAGCTGAAAGAAGCTGAAGTGCTCTCTGAGCAGCAGAAGCAGGAGAAGCATCCCCGGGGCCTCCGTCGCCATGGAGCCACCACTTCACATTATACAGTAAAAAGCAGTTCAGCTCGACGTTTCTATATAAATTAAATCAGCCAGATTAACAGCAGTGACTTAATGAAATAATAAAACATGGTGACACAAAAAGGGGGAACATAATAATCCGATTTGATGTGTTAGTATTAGTCACGGAAATAAATTCACACCAATAAAATATAAAGGAACGTTCCAGAGAATTGTGACCTTGCCAATGCTTGCTCATGTGGGACACTCCTCCAGAATTACTTTTTCTCTTCTGTCATTGTTCTTCGTGAGCCCGAGACTGCGGTAACACTTCAGTAAAAATAGCTTTTAATCCTCCTTTCCTTGTCCCAGACCTGTGATTAAATAATAATGGGTATTTCGGTCTCCCTTTCACTGCATCGTCACCATATGCTCCGGGCACCGACGCAGGCACATGTGCCGAGGAGCTCTTACACAACAG
Organism: Zenarchopterus dispar; assembly: GCA_028564865.1. Classification (NCBI taxonomy): domain Eukaryota; kingdom Metazoa; phylum Chordata; class Actinopteri; order Beloniformes; family Zenarchopteridae; genus Zenarchopterus; species Zenarchopterus dispar. The sequence goes on along the minus strand of JAOWBL010000021.1, from coordinate 7,067,933 downwards.
CTCTGCTTTTTCACAACTTTACCTTAAGCCTCTTGCTCTGAACAGCCTCCTCCGTCTGGGTGACAGCAGGCTGCTCTTGGAGTTTTACATTGGGGAACCAGCTCTTCAGCATTTCCTCCATTTTAAGAATGATATCAATATATTTCCCCCTGGGGAGAAAAAAAAAAAAGGAAAGGAGGAGAAAGAAGCAGAGGAAAAGAGAGTAGAGAAATTATTCACTTGCACCATCATGCATGAATCTGAGTAATCAAGCAGTAATCTTGGCAAACTTTTGTGGAAACGTTATCTCTCCATCAAGAGCGCGCAGGAAACACGCACTCTTGAAGAGCAAGTCGACACACTCACTCTTGCAAAGCCTGCGCTCCGTGTGCGTGCGGGGTGGAATTGTCTTGAGTACATTTCTCACATGTTTTGAACTCGCACGTGCCTTGAAGTATAACAGCTCTGCTCGTGTCTAAATATAAGCACGAAATCGAAAAGGGCGGCCCGACGGTGCAATTGTGGAAACAAACTAGATGATGCCGCTGGAGCGGGGCGCAGTCAGAGGCCGGTTCACACAGCCAACAAAAGCAGATGGCGTGTGGGGGGATTAGCCTGCGTCATATGATCGAGACCCTCTTGCTATATTCCATTCGGGGCATGTAAAATTCATGTGAAAGATTATCTGCAACGGTGACTGCTAAAAAAGTCACTTTGATCCCATCTACCATTGTGTTGCCGCCGGGGCTGCCAGCTGGCAGCGCAGAGCAGGCACGAGGACTGAGGGAGGGGTTTAGTCCACCTTCCAGCCTCTGCCCCGGCTGTCTGCGGGAGGCTGCCACACCCACTCTTTGTCTCCCTTATGAAGGCAGCAGCTGGTGGGAGAAGGCACCAATTAGTCTCCGCCACACTCAGCAGTATCCCTTCATGCAAAGCACCAGAGCGTGGTCTGCCAAGGCAGGAACGTGCCCCATACAGGCATCAGAAATACTACTCTGATACCTTTCTGTCTGTATTTGTGCCAGCTACCCTACATCAGTAATTAATAAACCAATTAATCAGGCGTTATTAGCCTTTTTTTTTTTTACTATTATTATGATTAAATAATGGGCATCACCAGGCACCTGAGAATATTTAGCCACTTAACAATCAGGAGCATATGCAGCCAGCACTGAATTGTTAAGCAAATTTCTGCACCATTTGTTATTTTAAAAACAGTCATATCTTATCACACGGAGAGTAAAATAAAAGAAAACAGCCCCGACAAAGCAGCTGCATCACTGGCAACAGAAAAAAAAAAACCCTGTTGGTATTCTCTACTTTTAATTATTAGCATGCATTCAAGCTTCTTAACTCTTTAGAAATATGAGCATAGAAAGAAAAAAAACTGCCTCGAAACAATATATTTTAACATTTTAGTATGATATAAACCCTTTGCAAAAGGGTTTATATCATACTCCATTGCACTGTTTGGCCAGTGGAGAGCTAATCAAGCAGACACAAGTGTGCTGCTCCCTCACTGGAGCCTGATACATTTTTAACGAGATGCCAGGCTAAAGTGCGGCCCAGCCATCTCTGCAGTAAATCCATCCTGAATGTGTGGGGGAAGCAGCGACCTGCTGTGCACCATGTGTCAGAGACATAATGGAGACCACTTAGGCAGCAAACAGCATTTCTGTGCTGGTGGATGAGGTTAACTTGACACTCTGATCCAGACTGAAACCGTAGTTGGAAAGCACATTTGAGCCACGCGGGTTGTCCTGGTCGAATGAAGCGCATCGGCAAAAACGTATACAGAGACAGGGAAATAATCTCCGCCACAGTTAAACGTGGAACTGTATTTGGGTCACACTCACCCCATGAAGGGGTTCTGCAGAACACCCATGATCCTCTGAATCCTGTCCATGGCCACGCTCTCCTGGAAACTGCTGAGTCCTGGAAAAGAGAAAATCTGCAGCGTGAGCTTTGTGAACCATGTCGACAGCAGGGCTGAGTCTGTGCGGCAGATGGGTTGTGGGAAATGTTTGTGTGAGCGAACAGACTCCCTACTTCTGTGGCCAGGAAGTGTTGGGGTCACGTTAGACTTAGGCTTGACCAAGATCCCAAACTAAGCAGTTTCAGAGCTTGTCTGGACGTTCTTCCAGAGGCTATTATGATACTTATCTGACAATATACAAACAGCCACTGCTTTCACTGGGGAGGCTGGTACAGTATGTTCTCACTCATCTCTGCCAAGTTAACAAGGAAGGCTGGAGTTTGACATTTTTTTGCTCTGAGTGGGTAAAATAAAAAGCCAAGTGCTGCTGTTATATCTTAAACAAGTTGCAAAATGAGTTTAGTTTGATTACAAATATACACGCACTCGAACACAGGGAAAGCTTGTGGTTACTTGACACTCCTATGACAATAGATGCTTCAGTCATCTCTGTCTCAAATTTCAGACCCATACATTCCACAAGGACCCACAGTGTCTATTCACTTTGTTATTTTCCTCCGAGACAAAGAGTAGAAAGGAGCAGGGGCATATGTAGGCTCATATAGAGCCTATTTTCAACAAACATGAAACCACTTCTTTACATATGAGACACCTGGGACCAAACGGTAGCGCGTTTCATTGGTGGACAGCTCAAAAGACGACACAAAACAGAGGGCATGTGAAATTACTTACTTTGTTTGTATCTCCCTGAACGAAGGCCATTTAAGATTGATGACAGTGGATGAATGTAGCACTGTAGCTCCATGCACTGGAAATGATAACAGATTGATTTGTGAGGAGGCGATAAAATATGCTCAAAAACATTTTTTGCAGTGCCGACGCTAAATCAACAGCAAGTGCTATTTTTTTTTTCTCAATATTAATCAATGTGATTCAGATAAGCGACCAGCTATGTCTGAGTAGTGAAAATAACTCAGTTTCCTCAGAAACGGCATGATGAATACTCCTCCAGTGGTTACAGAGGGAGGGTCATCTTTCCTGGAAATGTCTGTAAAAGCAGTGGGGGAGTCCATCTGGGTGATAGGGCATGTTCTAGTTTGGCTGCTGAGAGTATCAACCATGTCCTGTGGAAGACAAACAGGAGTCTCAGAGGCGCTCACCTTGCTGCTAAAAATCCGGTCTTCCTCTGATGTGTTGGAAATGAGCTGCCGTTCTTTGCACTGCTCCTCGGTGGAGCTGTGAGGTCTCTTCAGTGGTTGCTGAGTGTTTCTGCCATTCACTCGTTCTCCGTGCTGCTTTTTACACAGTCCAGTGGCGGTGCCTCTGTCCCATTTCTCCACGCAGACGGGAGATCCCCGCCTGGAGACCTCCGTGACCTCGCTCGTTTTACCGCCGCCCTCCTTCAACGCGATGCTGTGACGGCAGCTGCCTGCACACGGGCCCAGCTGTGCGGGGGTGCTGGAGGACGGAGAGGCCTCTGTCTGGCTTGGCTTGGCGCGGTCCGACTCCTGCTCGCTCTCGTTTTCCTCATTGTCGCTTCCCAGCCAGTCAATGGAGTTGTCCGAATCTGTGGCAGACATCCTCAGCTGCGGGCTCTAACTAGCTCTGACCATCACTGACCTGGTGGAAAGACGAAACAGAAGGACGGACAGCTGTGATCACAGGCGTGACGATGAGACACGCTTAATCGAGCTTGGAGCCAAAATAACCTGCTAGGGTGTCCTTGAGTGGGCAGTGCAGGTTTGCTTAAATAAAAGTTAAATAAAAAGGAAATGAAAATATTACTGCTGCATTGAACCAGCGATGAATAAAGACAGAGAGACGCCGGCGGAGCACTACAAGCAGATGGTGGCAGAGACCACAGATGTTGAGACCACAGTGACATGTTTGTTTTCCAGATGCAACACCTGAGCCAGTAAACACAAGCCAGCCACCATCAAAAAGGAAACACCAGATGATACCACCGGGCCTCAAATCTTCAACTGTCCAAATTCCTGTCACTGGAACCTTCCAAACAAATCCCAACATTTCACAAATACCAACCTGTGTATTTTTCCACACTCGGGCTCTTTCAGCTGGCCTCCCAGCTGCCGCCGCCACATTCATTCATAAACACTGTGAGCTTGTTTATTCAAAGGGGGCACGGGTCTGCCGCCATGACGACCAGCGCCTCAGTGGACTGCAGACCTCCCATCGACACAAACGACACTTGTTGGGTCATTAAAAAAAGAAAAAAGAAAAAAAAACACCTACTCTGCTTCTTCAAGGCAGAGGAAGAGCTCATGAATAAAAACTGAGATGCTCTTCACGGATGCTTGATCACTTGTAGAGGCTTCAACATGTTTCCTCTGTGATTAGTACATCAAGGAAGTGAGAACAGCGTTTTCAGCACAGGGATTATTTTGGGTGTTTGAATGGTTAACGTCTGCCGTGTCCCTGGTTTCCTGTGAAATTTGAGGGCAGAGGAGGTAATTGCTCTCTCGTTCTTTGTTTCAGGGTGGCTACCTTCTGATCTAACTGTTATAGAGGAGGCAGATTACACATTTACACGTTTATTACAACTCAGCTCCAGCTGAAAAGATAAAAGTACAACTATACATTTGGAGGCTTTCGATAGCGAATTGTAATAGATTCTGTGGCCAGTTATTACCCTGTTACTGATGTTACATTAGCATTACACATGGAAGCTCGAGCAAACCAGAAGAAACCTTTCTTCTCATTTTTAGACACTATATATGTGGAACGTCCATGAACAAACATTTCTCTTATATAACACACCTCTGTATACACAATGTGTGTCATAGGCTTATCTTCTTAGTCTTATGTCTTCTATTTAAAAAAAAAAAAAAACACTGAAAAGTAGCCAGTTGCCCTTCCTTTGAATTCAAAATGGCATATACATTCAGAAAAGCCTAAACTTAAGAATCTCACCCGTGCCTTGACTCATTTCAGCCCTGATTTGATTTACTGATGTCATAAAATAACGTTCACATGCCACCCTTGTCCAAAGATCCATTTTTTGCTAGGCCTCTGAAAACACCTCATCTCCTCACAGGCCTGCCGTCCTCCGATCTGACAAAGCTTCAAATCCTGCCTCTATTACTTTAAATAGCTTCTACCAGTGTGTGTGTGTTTTTTTTAGTGCTAAAGATTGTGTAATACAGCACATGTTTCCATGATCTACACCTCTTTATCTACCTGTGTAGGTGGGGCACATAAATAGAGATGATGCCCACCATTTTACAAATGAAAGCTTGGAATATATAAGAATATATTTCCATGAACTAGAAATAATATATCTTTACCTTTCACCATGAGGGGAGGAAAAAAAAAAAAGATAGTGCATGATAAGATCAGTCCGCCTAAAACAGAGCACCTGGCTGAGACACAATAGACTTCCTCATCGGTCACAGCGAATTTGATGGCTTTTTTTTTTTTAATGAGATGATAGAAAACCCGAGCCAGAACCAGCGGTAATAACCCCGCTTCAACACAAATAACTGTAATTTGCGGCCATCAAGTCAAATTCCTCAGGATGTGTTTGTAAAACAGCATTAAAATCTGTCTGTTTCATCTTCACACCAACAAACGCTCCAAAAACAGATGTTTCATCTGCTGGCAGATGTGGGGGGGCTCCTACCTTCCCGGGATGCGGCGGCTGGTCGTCCTCCTCCTTTGTTCGGGGGTAAATCCGGCAGAGCTGTGGGGCAGCGAGCAGCTGATGTGCTGGACGTGCGGCGTGTGAGCGGAGAGGCAGCGGCCACGGCCAGTGATCCGCCCGTGTCGCTTCTCCCGAGGCAACGTGTCTGGGAGGGCGGGCTCAGCGGCGCACCGCGCTCCGATTGGCCGCTCCGGCGGCCTTGACGGACCAATCGGCTTCTCCGCTGGATGCAGGCGCCGAGCAATAGGCGAGGCCGGTTTACATATGCAAATGGCATGGAAATCACGCAAACACGTGGACACGCGGATCCGTTTCATTTCTGCAGCTGGGCGAAAAGTCAAGCCTGGGCTGGCCTTTTCAGTCCACAGGCATTTTCTTCGTCATAATCATCTGGATGCTGATGCCTGACTCGAGGCACGTCGGGAAGCGACGTCAGCACTTTCAGAACAAGCGGGGGGTTTGCTCAAGGACACTCCGGCAGACTGAAGTCACACAAGAACCGTGCCTTCACGTAGTCTAGCACATAATTCTCCCCATATCGATTATTTACTCATGTAAAAACATTAAAAAAAATGCATAAAAATACTCAGTATGGGGTATAAGACGACAACTGGCTTGAATAAGCAACAAAGTTAACTTTACTTAAGTTTTCTTTATTAGGATTTCTTATTTCAGCCTTGTCGATTTCATTATTAATATTAAATTAGATCACTGCTGATAAATTAAATCAGCAATCAGCTGAATGAAGCAAGTTTATTTATTGCCTTATAAATAAAATTTAGTATACTGGTTTTGTATTCAGTGACTACTCATGGGAAAATGTAAGCGAATGGAAAGGAAAGGTGTATTTCTCACCAAGAAATCTGTAAATGTACACGAAATTAAAACTATATATGACCATCTATCTATCTATCTATCTATCTATCTATCTATCTATCTATCTATCTATCTATCTATCTATCTATCTATCTAT
>JAOWBL010000021.1:7049518-7059832 GCA_028564865.1 Zenarchopterus dispar | reverse complement strand
ACAATACACTGAGTGATGAACCTAGGCAATTATTACGACTGTATATGAATTTCATTATCAACCTTAGTGATAAAGTTCAAAACCTATGGAAAATCTCCCCTAGGCAAGAATGTTTCATCTCAGGCTTTATAACCTGTTGCACCGCATTTGCCATTAATATAATAAATAATTCCCTTCTAGTTAAGTGATTACTAAAGTGAAAATGTAAGAAAAAACTATTTGACCCTTTAGGTGACTGTGATGATAATAATTGTCAAATTACTTAAAAACAATAAAAACGTGATGTTTTAACAGGGCATTCCATTTATAATAACTAGCATGCACATTTTGCACGTGATCCTTCTGCCTCTTACACTTGCTGCATGTCCTTTTATGTAATTTGAACCGGTTAGGTGTAGGGTGAAAGGTTATCGTTGAATTTAAGTGTTTGTGTGAACAAAAAACAGCTTGTTGAAAGACACGGCGTCACTCCGTCACGCTCAGATGTTATTCCAAGGATGACTGATGTTTTCTTGGAAGGTGATCAAAGATAATATCACACTGTTGAAATCTTAACTGCTTATGTCATGTCCTTGAGTGACAAAGTCGTGCATGTAGATGTGCTATAAATTATTAGAAATATTAGTAATTCCGATCTTCTTTGAAAGCTTCAGAGCTCAGGTAGGCTTTTATTGCAGATACAGCTGTCATTCAAAGCATGTTCAAAGTGCAGTTCTGAAAACATATTTTAGGTGTAGTGACGGTATTCGTGACTCACGGGACCTTTGTTTTCTTGAGAGGGTGGGATCAGGAGGAGCACTCTGTCAGAAGCTGGAGCTGGGTCTTGAGCTGGGATCACGTGCACTTGGACACCCACCCCAAAGGCACAATCAGCCTCCTCTTCTCATTTTCCTCAACTGACAAAGAAGACGAACAGGATTTAAAATGACCCATGTCATCTCCCTCCTCCTACCTGGCAGCTTGAATGTGAAACAGCTCTGTGAGATGTTTACAAAAGCCAAGGACTCTGCTGTTAAGATGGCTGTAACGACTGGTTTGCACATCTGCGTGACTTAAAAATACACACTTTAATTCTCAGGCTGTTTTCTGTGCTTCTGTGATGATATTCCACCGTGATATTGGGAACCCAGCGGCAGTTTGTGGGCAAGTGATAATAGAGGGAGCGTATGTGAATATTTTTGTTTATGTTGCTGTCAAAATGAGGAGCCAGCAGGACAAAGGCAGCAGCAGCCTTCAATCCAAACGGAGGGTTTACTCTGTACCGCTGAGCCTTTAATCACATCCTGCTGTGAAGAATGCTCTACACACACACACACACACACACACACACACACACACACACTAGAGCCCTCATAAAGCTGGGTGAGATGACACAACCGCTGGCACAGAGAGCCACTCATGCAGAATTATAATTGTCCTGTATGCCATGGCAATATTTTAAACATCCCATAAACAGTCTCCTGTTGTTCTTCTCCTCGGGCTCATATCCTCTTTTGACCCCAGACTTCTTGACGACACTGAGGTTCCTACAGCTTCCCCTCCAAGCTCTCATTCCCCCTTTGTTGTCTTCGAGCTGCACATGTCACTGCAGAATACATCACATTCTCTTCAAAGCACAGGAAGAAGAAATCTATAATTATTTTAGGTTCAAAGGGGTGTTACAAATTACACAAACGCAGCGTTAATGTGGAGAAATCAGCGACTATTTATACGAGCATGAGCTACTCGGTCTCATTTTGCTCAAAGTGTGTTCCCGTTAACTGAATATTGTCCTGCATGCTTCTCTAAATCTTCTGTGCGCTTTCCAGGAACGCACAAGTGTTAACAATAATCGAGCGCGATTCAGCCGTTCCGCAATTTGGTATTTGTCATTTACATAAAGAGCAGCGACAACAATTTGCAGTCTCCACACAAAGGAAGCTCTTTTATCGGCGCGTTCTCCTGTCAGGATCTGAGATGAGTCACATAACAGAAACGGCTGCTGCGATTTTCAATGTGTCAGGGAGGCAGGCTGAGTCTGGATCCCACAGAGACGAGATGTCTCCTGCTCTCATTCATGAAAAAAAAAAGAAGCCCAATCAGACATACACCCACTTTATTACAGGACACAAACTGAACATACGTCCCTGTCTGCCCCTCCCTTTTAAAAAATGCAGCACGTGTGCGTAGGGGGATCACGATTGCCACACCTCGCCCAGTGGGCTGAAATAAGTTTGGAAATTGAGTGGCCTTATGAGGGTTTAATACATGTGAGTACAGTTTACAGTACTGAAAAATCTGTTTCTTGTTTTCTGACTGCATGATGTGTCTAACGCAATAACTCGCCATGATAGGAATGCGGAGTACTCGCTGATGGCCTGAGCTGACCCTGGTAGATGCATGTGGTGAGAGTGTCCTTGCAAGCAAGTGTGCTGCAATCTGATACGGACGTATATGTAAGAGTGTTTGGGTGCAGCTGGAAGAGCTGCATGTCTCTGTGTGTCATGTCTCCATATGACTCAGCTCGGTGTACCTTATGCCATGTGGTGACCTCCTCCCAAATACTGTATATATGTGAAGTCTGTCCCTAAACTTTTCAAGGCATTGTTCTCAAACATGTGAGCCATTACAATGTGGATCAGACCGTGAAGGCACTCGCTCTCTGTACACGATTGTTGCTTCAGAAAACTCCATCCTTGCAGCAATTCATAGCTTTGTAGTAACAGGATTACATAATTTTTTTTTTTTCTTCCCGTAACGATTGCAAAGCCTTTGACTGGCTGCTTCAAGGCACCTCCTATCATTTGAAACAAATTGAGCGTGCCTGAAAGGACCAAAGCATCTGGATGAAACAAAGCTTTGTGATTTAGATCACATACTCTAAGTTTTCAGCAGACAATCTCCTAATGTTTTTCTTTCTTAACCATTACCACAGTTGTTCCCCTTGGCAGTAAGAAAAAAAAAATTAAATTGATGTAAACTGGCTCATAATGTAGAAAAAGCTTCACTCAGTCTGGAACTTGTAACTCTTGTTAGGCTTGGTTTTTTTTGTTTTTTTTGTTTTGTTTTTTTTAAATGTCTTCCCCATCTCTCAATCTGATTCCTGCAGATATGTCATCTTGTTAAAATAAACGCCAGTTCCGCAAGTTAACCCCACCCACACACCAGAAATGTGACTGCATGCAGTGCTGGCACGCTCCTGCAGCAGTGTGTGCGTGTTTGTGTGGAAGTACCGCGCATGGGGGAAGTACCAGCTGTATGTGCGGCCAATCGTATTGGGAGTTGATGTTGGAGGTTATGCAGTCGAAGGAGAAGTGATACTGGGTGTATTTTTGTGACTTTAAAGGGCTGGACTTCCGGAACCTCGTCACGCAGCCTCCCCTCTCCGTTTGCGCCTTTTCCTCGTCCAACTTCACTCAGTCACATGTGCTCCATCCAGAAAGAAAGCTCCCCCGACCATTTTCCACACAGACAGTCCACATGCATACAGTTGAGAATGTCTGGCAGTGAATCACCGTCAAATCTCCTATGACTCTGAGTGTGTGCTTGTCTGTGTGTGTGTTTATACTCTCTCTAATGTTTGAATGGCTGCCAGAGCAGCTCAAGCGACAGTGGGATATCTATCTGCAGGGCTGAATGCTACATGTGACCGGGGTATATTTTAACTAGGTTATGTAAGTGCTCCAGCCTGTGCTCACCACGCACAGATGAGGAGGGCTATGCACGATGCAGAGAACTGTGAGCTTACCACAAGCACTGCCTTTGCAGCACATAAAATAATTCCTGTAATGGGGTGGTACTGGAGCCAAAACAAACTTCAAAGAAATGGGCTTCTCAGGGTTGATTTCTACTTCGAAATGACCTTTAATGAGAGTCTCTTGTGAGCCAGAGGCATAACATCTTATCTTTGCCATTAAGAAATGTGTTATATTGATTCCAGATTATGTAACATTTTGAGTTAGCTGCAGCAGTAAAATATAATCTTAAAGTGAAGGTTGGCGTTACATAAAAGGATTTACAAGAGGTAGAAAAAAAAATCACAGACAGCTCTGCTAACACTTGTCTACAAAATAAGATTCAAGTGACAGAAAATAAGAAGATGATCGAGTAGTCACTCCATGTATGACACGAAATGTCTTGATATGTCAGCCGTGTCTTGTGAAGCTCCCTGTTGAGAGCCGATGAGGTGACTGACAACAGACTAGCAGCCAAATTTATGTACAATGTAGAGCCACCCACGCTCCCTCTGCTACCACTTTTATGGGATCATCACGTGGGTGGTTTAGTGCGAGATCATATCTAGAAGTGATGTAATATGGGGCGATAATTTCTTTGCAGGCAACCATCCAACCTCGTTGAGAGAGGAGTTGATGATCGTTCACGATGTACTGTACCAAGGAGTTTTAACCCAAAACTTGCACACAGCCCTGCTCTTTCAAAGATCTGACAAGACTAAGATATAAAACCTGTTATTGAAGAGCTAATTTAATCGTGAAGCACATAAGGTAAACAGAAATATAGGTATCTTAGGAAAAGCTTTTCTTTGCATTTATTCATTAAGTAGATCTTTTTAATAAAGAACACACTCCGGTGATGTAGGGTTTAGTATTTTGCATAATGTCGCTTTGACATGTGAACTGGGGATGCCAGACGTCCAACCTGTGATCTTTGTTTTGGCGCACAATCTCGTTTCTCCTGAGCCTGATAGCCAAAGTAAATTGTTGCTCTTTTATGTTTGCAGAAAGCAACAGGATTTAAATGATATCATCTGTTAACCAAAAGACCTTCGTCTCTTTCCTCGCCACATGGCACTCCACCACGAGAAGAGGTGTCTCTCTCCCTCTCATCTCGTCACATGACACTGATTTCATTATCAGTCCATTCTCATTTCAGTGTGCCAAATACTACCGTTCTGTCAGAATTTGTGGCACCTGAAGAATGTATAAAATGTGCTTTGGCGTCGATGGATTGATTCACCGGTCAGGTCAATATCGTGTCCCAGCAGCACCTGCTCGGATGTCAGTCTTAGTGTTTATTCCTGAGCAGGGGACAGAGCTTTAACTGCACATCTGAGGTTAGTGAGGAAGGAAAATTTGAAAGATTTAGAATCAGGAGAACTTAGCCGAAGAATAGCTAGGGAAAGATGTTTACCTTTTTATCTCCTTGTTTTCACTTTACTTTTCACTGTAGCGCTATGTCTCCAACTCTCAAAAGTGCCAGAATTACCAGCAGAACCCCTTCAGGCAGAACAGCATAGAAAATGTTTCAAAATCATTGTTTAAAGAAAAAAAAACACAACTCTAAAAATGAAAAAAGACACACTTTAGGAAAGCGATTGCAGCAGGCTGACACTTTACTTCGTTATTCAAACTTTTATTTCCCAGATTACAGTGAGACACCGTGGCAGTATCTTAATGTTACTGTTTTATTTTTTAAATAAAGCATTTGATTTAGGTTAACATCCTCACAACCACCAACATGCTTGCTTCATTGTGGATTTTGACAGCCGGTTGCTGAAGTTGATTCATTTTGGGCAAAATGTGAAAGAGGAAATCAAATAGAATTAAAAGATCATTAGGTTAGGAAGAGGAATTGTAAAAGGTCACAGTAAAGTGGAAGTATCATAATTGTCATCCATTTCCATTGTCTCAATATTGAAAAAAAGATAAAAAACATTAACACAAACATAAATCTGAAAAAAAACAAACTACAGGAGTCGAACTGCTTCAGAAGCTCATATTGTCTCAATTTCAGCTTTCAGTATTTGGCTTGTCAGTGCAATCAGCTGGTAATGTAATGTTAATGCAGGTAAGTCGTGGTGTCAGGTCTGAGGTGTGGAGTGTGGCTTTTCATAGAAAATGGCATCCATGTTATTTATATAATTCTTAGCATAAGATGAGTCCCAGGTGACAGAAATTTCTAATAATTAGCTTACACGATTCCTATATTCAGAAATAGCTTTTTATATCTGATGAAGGAATGCATTTGCACTTTTTTTATGTACCTTGTCCCTGGACTTGCAATCAGGGTTGCACTTAATCTAGTGATAATTTTTGTGTTAAATCAATAAATAGTTCACAGACCAAGTTTGTGTCACTAAAAATCAAAGAAAAAGCTGGATACCAACCTGAATATGCTGTATGTGACTAATGTGTGTCACAGTTTACAAACTTACAAAGAGCTTGTTCTGTACATGTTTAGTAACAAATAAATACATAAACAACTCACAGTTTCTCATTTTGTACAGCCTGAAGTAAAGTTTAAAACATGTAGCTGTAGAAGATTAATGAAGGTTATCTTGGACTGAACAGCAGTGGATTTGAGTGTGTAATTTGAAACAAATGTATCATCTGGACACAGTGATATTTTCCACTTGTGAAACCAGCGTTGTTGGATTTAGGTAATAGTGCTGTACGAGCTGCTACAGAGTCACGGTGCCCTTATCTTGGAGACAGAATGTCAGAGTGCGATTTCACCTTGAGACGCCTCATCGTCACGATTCACCATGGCAGGGTTGCAGGCATGCATTAGTCACCCCTTCAGAGTTTCTTTACAGCGTGGTTAACGAGTACGGCCTCAGAAATTTCCACACGAGGCGGATCTTTATTAGCGAGGATTGATTGTGGCCACCATGTGTCCTTGGCTCTGCCTTGGCCCTGGTGCGAGGCTCATGTTTTCCTCTCCAACAGAAACACAAATCCAGAGTGTGGGCTTCCTGTGTTTTTTTTTTTTTCCTTTTTACTGTTCTTTTGTTGCAGCCATCACATTGCATAATATTTTGAGGCCCATATTAGGACCGCAGCCCTTTTGTTTGGATGTCATCCCAACCTTTAAAGTGGGGGAAAAAAAGTACCTGGCATCTTGTCAGCTGTATTCCTCAGAGCAGAAATAAAGCTGAGGACTTCGAGGCACAGACAGAAGGTAGCTGTCCCTCCATCACCTGACTTGAAGTACAAACACCAGCGTGGCACATTACATAATGATTATGCGCCACTTAATTCAATCAGTAATCACTATCAGATGGTGACAACACACATTTACAGTAAAGCCATTCTCCATTAGCAGCATGTACACAGAGGACATGTATTCTGATGTAAAATCACTGAAAAATCGCCTAAATCATGTAAGAAAGAGGGTTCGTGGGTACAGAGAAAAACAAAGCATGAAAGAAGACAAGGTTAGATAAGATGAGGAGGAGGAAGACAGGTGTCATAGACTGCAGAAAATACATGTGGAAAGAGCACGAGTGACCTGAGGGACTGATGGGTTTGACTGCTGATGCTGTGTTCACTTCCCTATTGCATGTCCATGCTTATTTTGGCATACACGTGACGCTCTACTCCTCCCCTGCCCCCAACTTTCTCTTTCACTCACACATACCTCCTAACACTCTATATACAGTATCCTAATCCTCTGCCTGCCCCCTCACTGCCCTTTCTCTCGTTTTTACATCCCCATTTCTAATTCCTTCAGTGATCTAGCAGTAAGCTTTTTTTTTTTTTTTTTTTGTCGTGCTCCATCTCTTTCTTATGTCATTCTGTGTTAAAGCACCAGACCACACTTGTAGAGAAGCACCCTTTCCTCCACGTGACCTTAAACATGATGGTAGCTACGAACGAGGTCACCGTTCTGCTAAAATTAATAATAGACAGATGTTTGAAACACAAGCTTGCAAAAAAATAGGTGTAGCTTCAAATATATTGTTTGTATGTGAAAAAAATTGATTAAGACATGAGAAATGTCCCAAAGATTTTCTTTTAAATGCCAGTACAGTGTGTACCATATCTAACATCTTTTTGGAATATATTCTCAAAAAAAGCCTCCATGACCCCAGAAACTGGCCATGATATCACTATTTATAAAATGAGTGTTGATTGTGACTACAACATCAGAAATACGTCCGAAATTTCAATCCTGCTGCTACCACATTCATTTGTTGCAGTAAGCCTGATTTTATAGACACAAAATTCACCATTCACAGATAAAAGAAGACAAACTAACAAAACTCTCTGCACTTCATCAAGATCTCACTGACATGTAGCAAAACTAGAGTTACGGAAAAAATGAGTCTTACATAATATAATTAGTGAAAGTGTGAACTGAAACTTTGAAAGTGAAACTGTGAAGTTAGACTCAGCCAGTGACCCTGACAGAGGACCGCCCTTGAAGGTTTCTTTCACCGAATACACTTTCACATCCAGTAAACGATCAGCGTCACGTCTTGTTCTTTGTCTTGTGCTTTGTTCACCTTGATAATTGTAGTGCAGCTACTTAATTCCCACTCAGAAATGAGAGTCTGTGAAAGCACCTGCACCATTTATAAACCAGGGAACTCTCATTCTCGAAAAGGTGTAGCCCAATTAATCTCACCTCTGCCTCTCCTGATCCTGGCATAGGTGAAAATCTATTTATATATAAGATGAATAATAATTTAAAAAAAACATGTACAAGGACTTGGTTAATGTGAAAAAATGATGAAATGAAATTTCAGTTGTTGCATTCAATACTGTTGGTGATTAAGGTAAAATTATATCAAAATGTGTTATTTTTTGGGGAACCCTAAGTATAAAATATATCATTGACTCTACTCCAGGGGTCTGCTGGGTGTAAAGGAGGTAACCGCATGGACACATCACCGGTCCATCAACAAGCACATTCAGCCCACTGGATTTCATATTTTCACATGCCAGAATGACCTCTTTTGATGTTTGGACAATGTGAAAGACTAAAACAACAAACTTGAATCCAGCACCGGTGGGATAGTGTACACGGACCTGTCTCATATGGTGGCACGTGACATAAAGTATAATTTGCATATAATGAACAAAAAGATGACTGTTTTTAAAAAATGTAATGTCTTGTTTATTTTAATAAATGGACCAAAAAAAAAAAGAGGGTAGTACTTTGCAGGGAAGCAGATTTCGGGTCAACACTGGCACTCACATTACTCCAGTGTCAGTCGTGCTTGAGCATGATTGTGTAAGTGATCACGTGGTTACACTGAGAGTCAGTTTGTTTAGAATCAGAACAGAGAACTGCACAGAAAATATAGAGGCAACACTACTGACTTCATAGCTTTTGTTCTTCTTTTTTCATCATTTTTCTGGGCACACATGTGACTATGTTTTCTACCTGAATGTCATGCACAGGTCTGTTTCCCTGCTTCAACACACCTGTGCAGACCTCGAAGACAACCTGATGACCGCTATTGATTTGAATCAGATGTGTGGCTCCGAGGAGAAATCGAAAACATGCAGGACAGTGTGGACCAGGGTTGGGAAACACTGACCTACGGTCTCCATGGCACACACTACCTAATGTGAGCGACCTTAAATAAGGAGATCATGAAAACAGTCGCTGCAAAAGTAAAGGTGCACTCACACGAGGCAATCAATACCATACGCAAGCACGATTGACCCCCACAGTCTGTTTCATTTGGCTTCTACGAGTCCTGCGTTCAGTGCTTAAACACGATTCCTGGTGTCTGGCACAGTTGGAAGAAATATTTAACTTGGGTACAGTACAGTTGCAGTTCCATGCAGGGGAGGTTGTGTAGGCAACATATGCAGCAAAACAAGCCAAACATGGAAAAAAAAAACAAAACAAAGTCACCACACATTATGACACATCATGCTCAGATATTCAAGAAGTTCTTTACTGCACAGTATTAGATTCTTTGATTTCAATGAGAAATGGACATCAAACCTCTTTAAACATGCCCGCTCGCTGTATGTGAATCGTAATCATTTTACACATCGTTTCCAGACATTTTGTGTAAGTAGAAGGCACAAATAACTAACAGTGTCTCAGAGTTACTCTGCAGCCAGCTGTTATGACCAGATCCAACCATAACCACATTTGTGAGGTCAGTTGATGTCTCTGGTTAACTTTTTACACTCTAAAGATTTCATTTATATCATTTAAAACAATGGTGTTTAGAATTTCAATTTGCTGGTTGTAATCTGCAAGAATACTTTTGGGGTCAACAGGTGGAAGATAGAACAAAAGGTTTGAATAATGAAAATGCTTATTGTCTGGTTTCTTTTTTGTTTTGTTTTGCAATGTCTATTAACAATTTGTAATAACTGAGCATGTGTTCAGTGTTATCACTCAGCCTACACCAGACATATGCATACATGACGCTCATTGTTGCTGAAAATTAAGAACTGCCTTAAAATGAAAATCTAAGATTTAAGAAAAGGTTAAATAAGGGCATTTTTCTTGACATGACACATTTATCTTTGATCATATATTTTATTATACCGTATTTCTCCTAATTAACGCGCCCGGGCGCGTAGCAAATTACCGGCAGGGCGCCTCTATTTAAGGCCTAAT
>JAOWBL010000021.1:7008490-7028152 GCA_028564865.1 Zenarchopterus dispar | reverse complement strand
GATAGATAGATAGATAGATAGATAGATAGATAGATAGATAGATAGATAGATAGATAGATAGATAGATGTAATGTTATTAAAATGATAACTTTCTGTGGTTGAGGTGATTGTTTAGATGTCTGAAGATCCAGATCCAGTACCAGTTCAAAAATATTGATAAAACACAACCCCGTCACTTTGTGTGGGGCAACCTAGGACTGGCAGTTTTTCATTTAGTTCAGCGTTCAGGTTTGAAGAAAACTGTGACATCACAGACCCTTATTAAAGCTGAACTATTCAGCCTCTGCATATTTGTCTCCGCCCAACTTCATGCGCTGCATTTGCTGTATCTTGGACGTGGATGACAAAAAGATGCAACCATGATTTCAAAAGAAACACATCCTGTGTAAGAGGAGCATGAATGGAGATGAGGAGATGTCTTCAGCCACTTAAACCTGCTGCTATGAACAAAGACATGGTTGAAAAGGAAGCTTTTCTATTGCATCTATGCAATATTTTGACCAAAGCATGTCACAGATAGCTAATTAATACCTTAAGAAATTCTCAACTTTTGAAATAAGGTCAAAGTATCTCCTTTAATAGCAGTTCCATAATAGCTCATGTTGCTGTATAAAAAGCGGTCACAGTCAAGTTTTAAATCCCTCTATTTATCACAAATACAAATCAGAACAAAAGCATCACTGTCTAGTCCTGTCATGTAACAGATGTGCTCTTTGTTGTGGTCCCAGTTTGTGCAAATGCAAGGCGCCCCTTAGGAAAAATGCAGGACTTTCTGCAAAGTCCTCCTGAGCACCACCTTTTCCTCAGGCTTGCTATCAGGGATCATATCCGCACTCCTCTCTGCACTCAGCTGGATATCCGGCCTCCTCTCCTTGCAGCCCCGCAGCCCCGCCTGAGTGATGTTTCTGCAGAAGTCCACCTTCACCTCCTCCAGACTGGCTCCATGTGCCGCCACACCCTGCAGGACGCCGTCGGTTATTTGGACGCAGTTCTCTAGGTGGAGGCTGTGCAGCTTCTTGCAGCACTGCAGCACAGTGGTCACATCCTGGTCAGTGATGTGTGCGCAGCCAGACAGTGTTAACGAGAGCAGGTTGGGACACCTGTGGTACGGATAACAGTCATCAAACAATGCAGGTTTAATGGTGCAGACAAGGCCTGTTATTACTCATCAAGTTGTGTAGTACAGAAGGGAGAGATTAGTCTGTCTGGAGTAGCACAAGTCTTAAGTAAACAGTGTTGGTGTGTGTGCTTCTCTTCAGATGAATAATGTTGAGCCCAGAGACAGAATCAGGCAACTTAGGAAGCTTGTGGATCATAAGGTCTGATCTGCGCCATGTGTGTGAAACAACACCGCTGACAGGCAGCAACATGACACAGTAATGTGATCTCAGTAATGACAGAGCAGTCTAATACCTCATCCGAGCTATCTGTTCTTTGTCCCACTGGGTCTTATGTGTTTCCGGCTTATAAAAAGATTTTATGAATACATTGTGTGTAAAGTGGCATTGTACAGAACAATTACAGGAAGTCTGATAAGTTTTTGGTGACTTACTACAACCCGTCTTTAAAAATAACTTCTATAAAAGGAGTATCAAACGTTTGTCGCGAGATGAGTTTGTTTACTGCATATTTCTATGCTCTATCAAGAGTGCACCACAGCCTACTGGCAGGCCAGCACTACCGAGCACGCAGACAGAAACTCAGATGGCAACGGATCGAGGGTGGGGGGGGACGTCATTTATGTTGGCTGATGCAGATTACATAAAGACTTACATAATCTTACCACTTTACCACATGTGAGCAAGCCTATTCCAGTGTTGCGAGCGTGCTGCCCCAGTAACCCGTGAACATGCAATAGCACAGTGAATCCATGTGCCCAGCTCCAGCGTTGCATGAGCTCTGTGACTTTATCAGAGGTGGTATCGACATTAACAAAGAAGGAGGAAAAGAGAAAGCATGCACTTCGATAAGAGAGAGTCCCATTTGGGCTTTTATTTGCTCTCTGGCAGCTTTGTGTTTCAACATATTCCACACAAGGAAGTGAATGGAGGTAGATAGTAAAGAGTTAAGAAAAAAATGATCAACCTTTGTTACATAATCCATCCTCTCAGGGCACTTCTTATTTGCTGCAGATTATTTTTTGTGTGTGTGTGTGTGTATAACAGTTATATTTTAAGAACACCTCACTTTAATTTATAAGCAAATATCTGTACACTTATTTATGCAGATTTCGGACGGCGTATGTTGAAATAGGGGCTCTATTTTTCCCTTTTGTGCATTTTTTTTATTTCTATTAATATTTTCTGACACGGATGAGAAAGAAAGCCTATATTCACCTTAATTTTTTTTTCAACAGTGAAGAAAGCTTTTTTAAAATCTTAGTTAAAGGAACATTTCAGAATTTAAACAGCTTGTGGTCTATTATTAGATGATACTTTTAATCACAACCAAAACAATGTGAATTTAATCAGTTTTTAATTAGAACAGAATAGCAAAATTGTAGTTAACGTGAGGACTTGGACCAGTGGAGCTACTTCAAAATACATTTCTATTTTAAGTCTCTGACAAGACTAAAAAGTGTTATTCCAGTTAAATGATAGTGTGCACAGGGTTCCCTCTGACAAACTGGGGTCATTTGCACTTTTTATGTGTACAAAAAGAGCTGTTTGTGCAGGCAGGTCCCTCTGGTTGCTGCCACCGTGTCAGAGGTCTGTGTACTGAATGTCACTGTCAAAGGACGCAAAAGGAGGACAGTTAATGACCTTGAATTACATTTTTCAATCTGGTCAGAGGCTTTAAACAGCAATTAGCTCTATTGCCCCTTATGCTAAATTTTGCTGCAAACATGTGTACCATTCTACCTCAAAACTGCACCACTTTGGTTCCTAATGTGAGTTTACGCTCCTTATCTTGTAATAATAAACCCAAGGTTGATTTAACTACAGAATACCCCTTTAAGGGCAAAGACGTTACCAGGGAGAGTAACACATCTATAAACCTACATATAACTCAGAAATGTTTGTTATTTTCCTCCTTGAATTTATGTTTGAGACATGATGTAGTTCACATTTAAACAAACTGCTGAGCGAGCAAACCTTTCTCTGACCAACACCACAGTACTAACCTGTAATCATCTCTCTAATAACCCGTTTGGCTTCCCA
This sequence comes from Zenarchopterus dispar, assembly GCA_028564865.1. Lineage (NCBI taxonomy): Eukaryota > Metazoa > Chordata > Actinopteri > Beloniformes > Zenarchopteridae > Zenarchopterus > Zenarchopterus dispar. The sequence continues at coordinate 7,024,991 of JAOWBL010000021.1, read as the reverse complement.
ACGTGTATTTTGCCTGGTCAAGTTGTCCGGTGAACCCTAAAAGGATCTAAGATGTAAATTTACTGCTCAGCCCCAATCTTGAGTGGTAGGTTTCGTTTCAAAGTGCTTTCTTTCCCCCCTGAGGTTGCTCTGCTTTTTAGATTTAGGGGAGAACAATTTCAAAAGAAGTCAAAGCAGAAGTCTTAGCTTTAATAGTGGTTCAAGGTGTGTTTTTCTCTGTAACAGAAAGCATTCATTAAGTCAAAAGGTGCAGATCAGAGTTTGGGATGAGCCTGCTCGGTGTTTAACTGCAAGAGTGGAGGCAAAGCCTCTTGTGCCACCCACTGTGCAACCTAGACTGCATCCAGCATACTAATTCATGTTGTGTAATTTTCCAACTGTGACCTCAGGTTGATCAAAACTGACTTCTTGACAACTCATTTACAGCAGTTACTCTTATTTAAAAACTCTGAAGCGTTACATTTAAAACAAAACAAAAAAGGAAACCAAAGACATACTATGTTTAAAAGGGTTTTTCCATGACGATCAAGATAAAGATAGACATGAGCTTGGCGTCAGAGTTAAAGAGGCAGGCAGAGACGGACGCACATGTTCGCTCGGCGAACAGCAACAAAGAGCCAATTGTAAGCTCCACCTGCCTGCATAAATCCCCACTCTGCAGCTGACTTGGAGCGTCTGTGTCCAAATCAGTCTTTATCACCCCCACAAGTGTCTCCGTGGCCCCTCCCAATTTGTCACGTGCGCTTGCTTTCCTCTCCCTTTCTGACAATTCGGGAGGGTTTATCCGTTTGCAGAAATTGTACCTAAAAGGCGCTGAGACACAAGCCCCGGACGGAGTAGGTGGTTTTTAGTCTTGACTCATCCCACAGCTCCCCGTGTCTGGCATCTCAAATTTCATAATACGGGAAAAGCTCACAGGGTCACACAGTGTGCCACAGAGTCGGCCCTCTTTTTTCCCTCCCCTTCCCGTCCTGGCCAGCTGCGGCGGTTGAGCTCCCTCGCATCAGCAGTTATTACTGGCTGCCTTGAAGAAATTATCCAGAGACCTCATTACGCCTCTCTGGGCCTGATTCCTGCATGTAGCCGGCCACGCACACAGGGCCAGGAGCCAGAACAGCTACGTTTCAACGGCCTATCAAATCCAAATGTCACGTCACTCAGTCGGTCTAATTTGATCTGTGTCCACAGTTGTGTTAGTTAAAAGAATTAGTCTTATGTCCTACAGATGTGTCATTTATGAGTCTGCAAAGCCGGCACTGGATACACCATCTGTTTCTAATGTTTGGCTTTCTTGGTGCCTTCAGCTAAACATGGCAGTTCGACTAAGTCATGTGCCTCCAGACACAAAACATTTCCTTAACAGCGTGGTCTTGAGGAACACAGAAAACCCCTCAAATCTTCTCATCATCAAGACACATTTAACTAAAAGGAGTTTTCCCATAATAGTTTGAAGGTTAATGTTCATTTTTGAAGATAAAACAAACTAAAAGGCTGTGTCAGAGAATCACTAATCGCACCACTTTTGTGTTTGTATCACAAGCTAGTCCGCTGAATAATACAGAATTAGACCTAATATACAGCTGGTCTGTTTCATTGCTGCTTAAAAAACGTCAGTTGTCTCAACAAAGCAGATGAGAGCAGGTCTCAGAGACTTACATGTGGCACACTTGGGTCAGGAAGGTGCTGACCAGGCTCTCGTGTTTGCTGCAAATGTCCTTCTGAAACGAGCTCTTCAACCAGTCCTCAATGTTGCAAACCTGCAGGACCCTGCTGGAGTACCAGCAAACGCTCAAGCAACGCAGCGACGGCCCCAGCACAAAGTTGTCCTTTCTGAGCTGACAAGGCGAGCTGAAGTGGAGCAGATTCCAGAGGCAGGGGTCCAGGAAGACCTCACGCAGCTGGTGACAGGTAAGGGACAAACTCCTCCGGCTGTCCTTGTCCAGGAAGGAGAAAAGGTGGAGGAGACACTCACGGTTGAGCTGAGTGAGATGCATGGTGAGGAATCCCGGGACGTACAGAGAGGCCTCTCGTCCCTGGGGCAGTAGTAGGCCTGCTGGTAGACAGCAACAATGAGCCCACAGCCTGTATTGTGTGGCCTAGATACATGATGCCCCCCCAGGCGCACCCTGAAGGCCTGCACATATAAGGACGTGAAGTGAAGGCTATTTTGGGAAGACAACTGCTGTATGCTTAAAGATGGAAGTGTTTGAGTCGTACTCTCCCTTGCCATCTGTCAAGGCTCTCAACAGGCAGCGAGCACTGCGCTGAGCCAGATGTTTACACTTTCCTCGCCTACTTCACAGAAACAGATGCACACTAACAGACACACATGGAAGAGGCTAAATTCAGACAATGCTAAGAATTCAACCCTCCATCCTGTCATGTTTGTGTTTACCACACTTCATTTGGCTTCACTCTGTACAATGATAATATATGCGTGCAGTTTGAAACTAGAGCACAGTTTTCACATTAATTATTTCTCAATAAAGAGAAAGGCTGGATGAAATTTCAGCTTAAGGACTGTAAGTCCATCCATCCAACTTCTATACCCACTTCAGTCCCATTCAGGGTCTCGGGGGGGCTGGAGTGCATACTATGTATGTAGAGGAGGGGGGATGGCAAAAATAAATTATTTGAAGCTTGGACTTTCAGCTTAGAAGGTGAAACTCAATCAATATGATCATCTTTGTTTTGGCTTTGTGAGAGCTGATCAAAGATTTGTTTAAACATATTGTTCCTAACACAGTCAAAGTTACAGTTGGACAGACTCATTGTCTGGCATTTCTGAACACCTCTGGGAACAGGTGACAATTGATTTCCCCCAGACTGTCAGTTTTAAAAAGTATCTCGATAAGGACTTAAGGAGATAAAGGATTTTCAAGCACTGAAAGAATTGCTCCTCTCTAAAATTTATCAGACACAAAAGGTATACTGAAAAACAAATTTTAAAAAAATCAGGTTAGTATTAGTTTAATATTTTACAATTTGGAAGGTGAATTTCTGAAAACATATTTAGATTTTATATATTATGCCATGCCAGCACTAATTAATGTTATGTGTATGCTTTAATATAGTCATGACTCAGATATCATGAAAACTGAATTTTGTATGTGCTGCATGTATCTATAGTTAAGTATAAAAATCCACTTTGAATGAAACTGTGCGTAAGAACCATTTCCAAATATGTTCCTCAAATTTCAATTACTAAATTAGTCTAACTGAACATTTTCAGGAATTAACAAATGTTTACCTCTCTATGGCACGTTTCCCTTAGTCAGCAAACCACATATCTGGACCTCACACTGCGCCTTGAACTTTTTTGAAGGAATGACAATTTTGAAGTATTGTCAGACATGTCTTTGTCCAATAAAAAGAGAGGTTAAAAGTGCATTTGACCTTTAGTTTTGGAGAGGAGCAGTTCTTTCAGAAAGTAAAGCTGCAAGGTGCACACTGCAACTAATTGATAAGTCTAATATCACTTTTAAACATGTTTAAACTTATAGTAACTTTACATAAAAAAATATATTAATGAACATAAACATGTAAAGAAGGAGTTTAAGACTTTGTTATTCATATACTAAAACTGTTTTTTAATATATTTTAGTAGTTTTTATGATGCATATTATCATCAAGGAGCATCAAACTCCCAACAAATGGGGTGGAAATATCTTTAACCATCAAAAATAAAAAGTCGGGCCATAGAGGGTTTATTGATATTTGCTGAAATAAACAGCAGCTCTATTTTTATGGACCTCTTTAAGGAGTGCGGAACATCAATTTGTGATAGTGACGAATACATTCATAGCCATTTCCTGTAAAGTCCGACATGTGGGTGAAAGTCACTGCCAGCGTTACAGGGCGTTGTCAAGGGCAACACAGCAAACCTTTACTCTGTTTCTGTTCAACTGGACTACAGAGCATGTACAGGAGGCTGAAAAAAAAAAAAAAAAACTTTTCACGTATGTCATCACTCCACACTGCTTTCTGAGTATGTCCTGTTCCACTCGTTATCAGCAATCTCTTTGAAAAAAAAATGCAGGACAATAGGAAATGCCACAGTTTGGGGCTGATTATGTTCTGTCCTGAGACTGTGTCACAATGTTCTTAATGAAACATGTGGTCCAACAGACATAACACAATGCAAGTGCGTTAGTAGCAGCTAGACTTTAGTTCAGGAATAGGAAAAAAAAGGCCATTTGTGTCATTAATGGGGACAAAGTAGCGAGCTCGTAGCTGCCGGTGAGTGGGTGATGAAGCAGCTGTTCCTCTGCATACAGGAGTGTTTGTTCCTGACTGACTGAGAGGGCTTACTAAGTTGGCACATGCCTCGAAGGATCCTCAATATGTACATTTGCCTTGATATGAGTGGAGATCTTTGATAAAGGGGTAAAGAAAAACAGCTGCATTAAAAATAATGGGTCTTCTCTAGACTTGTACTTGAACATATCAAAGGCTGTCTGCCATTACAAGCTTTAATAAATGATATTGTCACATCTGTATATGGCATTCAATAATTCACATCCAGGTGTGATGGCATCTACTGTTAAAAAAAAAAAAAAAAGTCTGCTTCATAAAGTAATAAAAAAATAAAATAAAACTGTCCCTCATTAATGGAGGATACAGTTAACTTGTCATTTATTTTGATTTTGGCCGTAACATAAGACATTTTGGCATTTAAAACAAGATATTAGCACCTGATGGATAAATATTTTTGCTGCTTGGGACAATAAGAGTAGATACAAAAGCCCCTTGTATTTCTGTCTAGTCTTTATATTCAGTGGAGGTTACCATGATTCTGCTGTCTCATTACAACAAAAGCATGATTCAGCATTACTTGAAACATTACAATGCAAAGATATGAATAAAAGATTCTCCATAGTATTTTGTCATGACAACCTTAGCTGGCGCATATTTAAATTGTAAATTTCATTAGGTCCCATTTTAGATCAATACAAAAAGTTCAGTGATACTCCATCCTCCTAACACAAACAAAACTATCAGATAACTATCATCTCTTTGACATCGTTTATGCTGCAGAAGCTAAATATCCTTCGAGAACATATCTAAGTCAAATGCATTGTGTTCTACATATCAAAAGTTGTCTAATAACTGGAGAACGGAACTATGAGGTTTTTAAGATGTGGAAACAGCAGAAATACCAAATATTGCTACAGTATGACAGTGTCTTGACATGGTGGATCTCAGACCACTGAACCAACTGGGATTTTCCATTGCTGAGGCTTTACTTCATTACCTTTGCAAACTATTACACACAGACAAGTCTACCTCATCTGGGGAATACACTGAGAAAATAAAAATGCACTAAAATATTAAAAAAAAACAAAAAACAAAAACAGCAAGTTAAACGTGACGCTTTTTTTGCAGGCAAACGGTACAGATGCAGATACATTAAACAGGAAAATTAACTATGATAATAATCAAATACTGTGACATATCACAAATCTGGCTGAGGTAAAACCAACATGACGAGCTAGTCTGAGGCAGTGATGTCTGACAGAATCATGGTGCAACAGTTTGTAGAGCTCTGAGAGCTTCCTCTGCTCCAGGCTGCTCTAAGCTTTCCCTGTCTGCTGCAGCGCCCCCCGAAGCTGTGTCAGCCTCATTTAATGCAGCCATGTCTTTGCGAACATCTTCTTGAGCTTCCTCATCCAAGGTACCCACATAAGCGGCCGCCCCATCCGTCAAACCCACTTCTGCGTCTGCTACATATTTGTGTACTTCTGCAGAAATGCTGTCTGTGGCTGCTGTGTTCACGTCAGCTGCATTTGTCGCCGCGCTGTCTGTGGCAACCTTGTCGGAGGCCACTTGATCAGTCCTCTCCACGTAGAAGAGGATGTAAGCCTTCGCTTTCCTCACCGCGTCCTCATTGGTCAGAGTCACTGTGCTGTCGTTGAAGTGGTACCAGCGACCCTCATGGCTGCCGTACGCTGTATAATGCCCTGATCCAACCCTGCCAACGCAAAACACATAAGTCATATTGTAACTTCCAGCTTTTACAGGACTTCATTTATTGCTGCTGAATAGTCCTTCAGAGGATGAAGGACTAGTCAGGTTATCAACTCAACAGTGGCACGTTACTGCCACCTAGAGACCAGAACGAAGACAGCAACTCTTTGATTCTTTGTTTATTTAAATGTAATTTCAAGGACTTCCAGTCTGACCCCTTTTAGTGTTTAGTGGTTGCATGAATTTTTTAAATTGCAACTGTCCACAAAGGTTTTTCAGAAAAATGGATCTTAATTGTGTGTGCAATGATTGGGTGACTGTAGAATATAATACAATGATAAGAGCTGGCTGCCACATGATGATATCTAGATCTGTCTTTTGAAGTCATTTTAAAAACGCTATTGTCACAAAAGCTCTCAAACAAGTCAGACATATCAAGTTATAACACAGAGCGGCTGTTAAGTGGTTATTATGTCAGCAACTTGTAATAAGAGATTAAGCAGATAAGCCAGAAATAATAAATATAAATGATATATTTTTATTTTATTTACAGACTAAAGCTGGGAACTTTTAAGCACTTAAGTATTTTAAATTACCACCACTTTGATAATTTTCTTGAGAAAAGGACATTAATAATTCATGAATTCAAGATGGAAAACACCTGCTCACCCAGATCCATGATGCACCACAACAGCAACAAGGTCATACAAGCAACTTCCGGGTGGTGCTTTCTCTGGCTGCAAACATAGAAGAGGAAGAGATGTAATTTGTGGAGAAAATGGCTTTTAATCAAACACACCGCCAGGCCACATCATTTCCACGACAAATCAGAAGTTTCAACCATGCAGACACCAAAGCAGAAAAGGAGGGCTTATCCAAAAAAAAAAAAAAAAAAAAGTAATCATAAATCTCCTTAACTGAGCTATATTGGTAAGCATTTTGTTTTTAGATTTCTCTAAAGCCTTAAACATGAGAACTTTTACAATTTTTAACTCTTAGGTCCCCCTCTCGGTGATGGAGCTTAAGTTACTTTTAAAAACACTAAGATTTACTGTTATTCCATCTTATTTTTAAGTTAATCTTCAGTACAGGTGGAAACAGCAGAATAAAGTCATCTTATGTTAGCAGTTTAATCAGAAAAATGTTCTGATGTTAATTTTTTTTAATGATCAACATTTCCTCCTTTACCAAACTCACCTCAAGTAAGTACCCCCTCATGTCCAGGCCTTTCAGTGGAAACTCCACATAAGTATCCACCTTGTTTCTCAAAAAAGCAGTCCAGTGGAACCTCTTTAGATGCAGACACAAGACCTGCAGTTTGGAAAGACAAAATTTAAAAAAAGCCAATGAGAACTGAAACTCAATTTCAAAAGCTACCACAGCATCATAGAATGAACCGTTAAACATTATGTGATAGGAGGAAAACAAACAAACAAACAAACAAGAAGTCTCATCCTGTACCTTTGGCAGCTTTTGGATCCAGAACTTCTTAGTTGACTTCTGACGCTTTTTACACTTGTGGCAATAGTACAACTCTGTTTCATCAAGTTCTTCCAAGTCTGTGAAGCTACGTAAGCAGTCTAAAGCAAAAGTGCACAAATATTGAAACCTTCATGAAATTCACTGCCATATGTTGAAGCAAGTATTGACAGGAAAAGATGGATAAAAACACCTACCTCGTAAGGTGCACGTTGGACCCGGCTCCTGGTCCTTACTTCTCTTTTGTCTGAACTGACTGGGAATGTCCAAAGACAGATCTGAGTCAAAAAGAAAAGAAGAAAAAAAAAACCCAAAAAACTTTTCAGTACGCTGCATCATACATTTATGAGTTTTATCATCCAGAGGAATCTGTGTTGTTATTTTTGAAGATTTTTGGCTTACCAAGAAATGGATCAAACTTTCGAGATTCTGTCCCACATATTAGACAGTTGACTTCATTTTGAAGTATACCACCAAAACTAGATGTGACGACACTGGGAGACCCGTTTCTGTACAGGATCAAAACATGTAAAGTTGATCAGTAAATGCTCATCCACGATAACCTTCCCAGGTTTGTTCAATGTGTAAGAGTTTGTAAGTAACATATTTAGAAAATGGTCCAGATTGAATGGCATTTTAAAGAGAAATTAAAAAAAACAAAAACCTTTTCTTTTGAGCCATGTCATGCCCCTCACAGCGTGACTGAATATATCTTAGACAGGTCATATTAAATCAACTGTCCATTCACTTGAACAAAGACACCAATGTGAACAGCAGCAAGACTAAAACCAGAGCAAGGTGAGAGGAACTCACATGCAGCATTTGCCTTCAGCAGAAGTGAGTCTGAGTCCATCCTGCGGCGCCACTGGATGAGAAGCCCCGTTGCGGCTGAATTGGAGTTCCCTGTGGAGATGGTCTAGCAGGTAGCGCATGAATTCATGGGCATCCTGCTGTTGGTAACCTCTGTATAAACATAAACAGATCTGAATTATATTACTGCAATGTAACAAGCGTTTCTGATGTTTAATGCTTACAATGAGCAACATTTAAAAAATGTGGGGGTTTAAAGCTCAACTACAGTAGTAGGGCTGCAACGAACAATTGAGGTAGAGGACAAAAATCAATGACAAATTTAGTTGACAGAGAATTTAATAAATCAATCACACGTCTGTTTATGCTGTGGGTTCGGACTTACAACACTTCTTGTAGGAATAATAGTGTTCATGTTTCTTTTAATGAACCAAGTCAGTATAAGAGCTTAAAAATGTTTAAAAACTTTAGATATTTTTGTCTCTGTTTCAGGTGGTTAACGTGCCATCTGTCTGCGAGCTCATCCATGTGTCTTTGTGAGAGCTTCGAGCTAGAAGTCTGCCATGAGCAATGCAGAGAGCAGAGAAAACTGCAAACGTGTGACCAAAAACACGCTTGCTGTGTTTATTTCTGAGACTAAGGCCCGAATATCTTAGATATCACTATCCAAAACTTGAGAAAACTCTCAAAGCTGGTAACTCAGCATATGTTTATCGTAAGTTCTGGTGTATCATAAGGTACACCGTCTTGTTTTCTATTTTCAGAAATGGATACAATTTTTGATTGTTACCAACCACCTAGGAGTAACCGTAGTTAGAAGCCAACATTACAAATGTGAGACCATAGACTGTGTCACACTGGCGAATCTTGTCTGTGGTCATATTTCAGAAGTCCTGGGGGTCCTTAAAGACTCTTATATGCACACAAAGGTCTATTTTTCTGCTTTCTGGTCTTTTCCTTAGGGCCGTTACCTCCAGGGGTCGCCACAGCTAACAGTCATCCTCCACCTAACCCTATTCTGTGCATCTTCTCCTCTCACACCAACTTCATGTCCTTTTGCATATCTGATATGGCCAAACTCAGTCCGATTCATTGTTCCATCATTTCAATAATCGACAGATTAATCCGACTGAAAAAAAAAATAGTAGTTAGTTGCAGCCCTAATCAGCAGCTTAACTGTCAAAGTGTTGGAATACCTGAAACTTGGCATGATTTTCCATATGGCATAAAATAAGGAGTCTGGACTGAAGGCTGTCTGGCTTCCTTGCCACAAGGAACAAAGAGTTTTCCTGAATTCCTCCACCAAAGATCTGTTCCACAAAAAGCAACCCTGTTAACATCACAGTCTGCAGTATCTGAAACTTATCTAAAGTTTAATACTCTACTGAGTTAAGAAAATATTAAAAAGGCTCAATGAACACTCTTTGACTTGTATCAGATTACGATATATGCATGTTCTTTACTGATGCCTTAGAAATATTGGAGGAATTTACCATTTATAACTTTCTGAGACAGTTTTTTTTCTTCCCTTGCATAAATTTGAATTTGTGCCAACTTTATACTACCATAAGTGAGTAACAGATTAATGTCCATAAATTCTCCCTCCTGCAGAAGAGGACCTTACACACTGTTGTCCCCTTGGCTGCGGGTGTGGTACATCCTTCTTCCTGCCGTCTTACCGCTGCGTAGAGCCACTGCAGGCAGTTCCTTGAAATAACAGCTGAACTGCTCAATGTTGCTATCAAGAAAAAAAAAAAAAGATTTTGTGGAGAAATAAATTCATACTTGACTTAACATACCAGGTACAAATGTCAAGAATCAAATGTGTGAGACCATGGAAATGTATCTGTCACAAACTGTAGATATGTTTGTATCTTATATTCAGATAAATCTTAAAGTTGATGTCATGTCAGTTTCTAAAACATTTTTTTATCCTGACCTTTGAAACACTAAATGTGTTTTTAAAAATTAAAAGGGAAAGAAATAGAGCAGTTTTATTACATTTGCAAGCTGTGAGTGTGTGAGAGCAGTGTGTGTGACCCGATAGTTGCAACTTGAGATGTTTACATCTCAATATTTATTGATGCATTTCAGGAAAAAGCCTCTAGTACACAGGATGTGAATCAATTTAAATAACTCAGAGAAATGAAAAGAACCTATAAAGTACAAAAATATGTGTTTTAATTAAAAAGTGCTAAGCACCGTTATGTCAACATGAACACACATACACACACACATTAGAATAATCCTTCAGCAATGCGGCAAACATGCGTTAGCTGGGAAGCCTGGCCTTGACCGAGTCTTGTTTCTAAGCAGTCTCTATAATCCCCCTGACTGAGCCCCAGACTATATTAATAAAGGATGACTGGCTGTGGGGCCCCGGGTCTGCAGGGGCAGAGCTACTGATTCATGCTGCACAGCCAGTCTACCACCTACCCACATCTCCCTCAGTGCAGATCTTACCTGAGGGACTGCAGAATGGCATTCATGAAGCACGTGTTGCCCAGGTTCCGCAGTCCTGTTGCACCTAAAGCCACTTCGTCCTGAAAAACACAAATGATTGCATAAGGAAGTATAGTGTGTGTGTGTGTATATTTATTTGAATGACATGTAAAAGAATTTTTTTACCAAATAGTTTAAGTATTACTTACATTGTCTTTTAATAATTTTCCATCGGAAGATGGGCTTTCCTGAAATTTTCTCTTCCTCTGCCTGTCACCCACAAGCATGGAACTGAAAAAAAAGGACAAAAACAGGACATTAATTCTTTATTCAAGCACTGTTTCAATACATCTTATGAGTACAATCCTAATTACAAAGATTTGTGTATATCTTGAGTTGTCTCTTTTTAATGTCAAACACATTCTCAATTTGAATGATCTTTATCCAAGTAATTTTTCAAGTGTGGTTATGACAGGGTAATACAATGAGACTTAAAAAAAAAAAAAACTAACTAAAAGACATTAGTTCTTGGAATGAGTACTTACTTTTCTAAACGCTGAAGATGTTCCCTCACTTTCTGCACCTGTCCAAGTCTGGTGTCATTGATAACAAAGTCATCGCATCTGTAACTATAAAACACACATTACAACGTTAAACATATACATATCTGATTACAACACAATAAAATGTCAGAAAAATAAACATTACATGATGGTTTGCCTAGTTAACAATTTCAGTATAATAGGTCGAGACCTAAGTTTGGATTTCTTACAATACATTCATAAACATTTACTTCAGATTACTACAGTCTTGGTTGTTAAAGCTTTGCGATCAGGGCCTTACAGAGTTTATAGCTACATTTGAGGCACTCACCAAAACACACTGAAGTTACTGCAGTCCATGCACACAGAATGATGAGTTTTCTCCTTCTCCTGTTTGTCACCTTTCCTTTGACTGACACCAACACCTTGGCTGTCTTCAAAGTGTTTCTTAGCATGCCCATTGACATATCTATAAGAATGTAAATACAAAACATCAGGAATAAACCAGGAAAAAAAGACCAGTATCAATTTATGGATTTATATTTAACTCTCGCTTAGAGTTCAATTACCTATTCAGAAAACTTTTACAACTCTCCTCATATTTCTTTTCAAAATATTTAACCATAATTGTTCGCTTGGCCATTATAAATCAATTAGTCACATACAATTTCTCGCCTCAAACTGTTTCTTGAAGAGACTATTGAGATATAAGAATTGGTTGTCATTAAGGAAAAATGCAACTTACCGCCCACAATGGACTATTAGACAGGTAAGGCAAATCCATGGGCTTTTATTCGACCTGCAAACTGGACACAGAACACAGAACCGTCTTAATTCTTCTGAGCAAACAACTCCTCCCTGAGACACATGGACAAAATATAGCTCATGAATTTTGGTGTGCCCTTGTGGCTGCGGCTGTGCTGACTGACACAAATATGGCAGGCTCCATATCCCGATCTGCAAAGTTAAATCTGGTCCAATTTCCGTTCATTTTAGCATGGTTCAAATTAAGAGACGAACCCCTTACCGTTGCAACACCAGGAGGACGGCGTACCGTTGGGGAACCTGGAGGACTCCGCGGCAAAGGAAACATTTACGTTTAAATGAGGGCACTCCATCAGATAAAGTCTAGCAACGGAACAACAACAGCGCTGCCAGGAGTCGAGGAGCTAACAATAGTTAGCCAATTAAACCAAACTAGCCAGCTAACGTTAGCAGAACAACTACTTCTGGTCGAAAGCTTTCCCGTCTTCACTAACGCCAAAACCTCCGGTAACTGCTATACAGATTTCATTTTCCAAAGTGTAAAAATTCACAGAAAATAAAAGAAAGACGTGTGCCAACCCCACGTGTTTTGAGATAAAATAGTAACGCTGTCTTTAGTGAATAATGCGGCAGGTAACGAATGGAAACAACTCCAGGAAGTGACGTTGAGTCTGCCGGCTCTACCGTCTGGGCGGGGCCAGCACAAAGATGAAAAGCTGCTGAGAAAAAAATATTTTACTATTTCCGTCGTCGTTTACATTTCCGTAACTGCTGAAGACGTAGGCTTGCTGACGTCATCTCACTTATTTACCAGTTAATTTTATTGTAGATTGTGTGATACTTGAACGCAGCATATTTTTCAGTCAAATTCGGGTATTTTATGAGTATTGATCGATAGTTAGTCAACTACACGAAGGGTTGTATCTTCTTTACATCAGTGTATAGAAATGTTTGTCCTACTTCCTCTCTAGCCCCGCTCCATAGGCGCGTGCTCTCGCTAAAATCTCGCTCCTGATGGAGGTTTTTTTAAAAAAAAATAAATAAATAAATTTGTTTGGTTGTTTTATCGCCTAGGTCTTAGGTTTCCTGTCCATTTAACAAAAACGACCCAAAATAATCTTGAACTTCAAATGTTTGCATTTAAAAAAAAAAATACTCCAATTAGAAATAAATGGTACTATTTGTGTGAAGGAATCCGGATTTATGGCAAGGGTAAGTGTTTGTAACAAAATTTTATTGGTATGCGGTAAGGATTATATTGAATAGCAACATACTAGATGTCGGTTTTATCATGCTGATATTTATAAAGCATTTGGCACCATCCACACATTTATGCTCAAGACTATTGAACATTTTGGATTCGGGAGTTAATTTTCGAAAGCCATCATAACTTTATATCGATGTTGTAATAGTTCTGCTAAATTAGCACATGGTACAAGCCAAAGATTTTGAATGAGTAGTGGAATTAGACTAAGTTCTCCCTCAACCTCATTCCTGTTCCTTCTTTTCATACAAATCATGGCTGTGTGAATATTAAACATGGACAATGTCAAGGGATTTTAGCTTTAAATAAACACAAGTAAATTAATAGATTTAATAGATATGAGGTGTGTATGACAGCTTATTGTATCCACAATCTCTTCTGTTTCAGAGTTAAAAAATGAATAAATATTCCCTCTCAAAGAATCCTATTTGTCAGAGATTAATTGTATCCCTGTTAAAGAAATTAATCGTATATTAATGGTATACCTGTTAAAGACAAAGTCATCTAGCAGAAAATCTCCAATTTTGGCCCAGTCATTGAACAAATAAAACATTCAGCAGGAGAGATCTGTTTTTAAATGGAAGAAGCGTGTCAAAGGTTGAAGGAATCTCCAGATCTGTTTATGTCTTTATCTTTAGAAGTGCCTGAAAAAGATATCTGAAAAATTGACATGATTTTATTTGCCTTTGGAAAAACAAAAAACATTATTTAAAATTATACATTTAGAGTAACACCATAAATATTGTGGTCTGGAACTTTTACATTGTGAAATGTTGAATAGTTCATTTAAAGTGAAATGGTTAACCAACATATTAAATGAAAAAATACAGTTTTGAATACTTGTCTCAAGAATGTTTATAATTTGATAAGTGGGAGTAAATTTTTACTAAAGTGTGGTTGCAAAATTGTAACGCTGCTTGTATTTTTATCTAGTTTTTATCAACACCCTCTTCAGCTATGGAAAATTACATATAAACATAACTTCTCTCAAGCACTTATATGTGCAACAATGGGAATATTCTTTATAAGAAAAACTGACTTCATTTTAAGAACTGGGTGAAAAATAGTATTGTATTTGTGTAGCAGCTCTTAAGCAGTGATGGAAATCTGATAACATATAGTGAATTTGTAAGTTTGACCTCTCTGTAACTCCCAAAGAATATGCAGTGGTGTTTGGTGCTTTGTCAAGAGTTGTGCTGAAACTTCTTTGAGGCACAAAAGCCGACCCACTCAGTACTGGCATACCCATGAAGCTGATGTAACAACAAAAACTTGTAGCTGTGTAGACTACTGAAATAGTGCAAGAAACCTCAGCAAAGGTTAAATGTTTGCCATTGAATAACACTGTAAAATACAGCAAAATAGTCTGCTACTACTACTACTAATAATAATAATAGTAGCGACTAAATCCTATTATGTAGCACTACTGACTGCTAATTGTTTACAGGTAGGGATTGTTTTTACGTGTACTTGAATATAAATCTAAATATATAAATATAAATATAAAAACAAGACTTTTCCTTTGTGTTTGAGATCATGTCATCAATTTATTTTCTTTCCAATGTCCATTTATCTTTGCATTTCCATTAAATGAAAAACCTAGAAACTCATACCGAGCACAGAAGTAGTATGGCATGGATAATCCTATTTCTTGAAACTGATAAGACACTAAATAACTTTTGAACAATGGCAATAATAGTGAATAAACTGAGCTCAAGGTGAACACGAATGTAAAACAAGCATGTTTTTACTGAAGTAATCAAACACATTGAAAGAAAATCCTTAACATTGTCTCTACCCTGCTGCAATGAAAACAGTCATAAAAGCACCTTAAAATATTCTGCATACCTTTTCTCATGTGAATGTTTATATCAAACTGAAACATGAAAATGGATCTTTAGTCACAGTTGTCATAAAATAGCACATTGAAAATTCTGTGAAATCAAGATACTTTTTTGTTAACATACCAACAACAGTCTATTTGCGATCATTTAAAGATCCTCAAGATACCTAGAGTGAAACATAAAGACTTGCTATGTTCTGCATCAAATGATGCAAGATATGGCAACAACAATTTAACTAGTTAATTTGAGAAGAACTAGTTAATCTGAGAAGAAGAGGAACTGTTTAGTATTATACCTAGGAAAGTTATGTTATTGATTAGTCAGCTGGCTTTGTTGCTTGCTAATTGTCTTGTGATTGACTAACTGATTGATCAACATTTGTTATCACTCTTCCACCTATTTTAATTTCATTATACACACTATGCAGATTAAGTATTATTAGCTGAAATTATAGTGTAAAGGTATAAGGAGAATAATATATTGTAAAAAAAAAACAAAACATCACTTTACACATGCAATGGAGATGAAATAGAACAGAAAAATTAAACAAAAATGTAAAGCTATTGCATATGCCAGTAAAAAAAAGAAAGAAAAAAGGAAAAAAAAACTAATCAATGTTGAACTTGTAAATCTTATCCTTTGTCACATGATGTACTGTATTTGGTTTCAAGAAGAGAAAAAATAGTTCCCAAAAGCTTGGAGGTAAAAACTCCACATGTTGTTGTGAAGGAGCTTTTTTTTTTCTTTTTTATGTCATTTCAATCCCGCTCTCTTGAAGAGGTGAGTCAGTTGTGGGTTCGTTGCTTTTCGCTACCTTGGCCGCCTTTTTTTTCCTAGAGGAGTACAAGAAATGTTGGAACAATTTAAAAAGCTAGCTACCAAGTATAATAAATAATATCTTGATTATCAGTAGTTAAAAAAAGAAAAAGACAAACAAAAATGGTCTTACTTTGACTTTACTGTCAAGACAGTGACTGTGATGATGATGGCAACAATAATGACAGCAAGCAGAACTCCACAGATGATCGCTGTTGGTGAAATCAGCAGTTTAACAGACAAGATTGTGGATAAATGGGATTTTAAATACACAAGCTTTTTGTAAAGACATTTGCTTAAAACCTAATGCATAAAACAAATTAACTAGTTAAATTGGATGGTTACACATTTGCAAAAAGATGTATTTGTGTTTATGATGTCATGCTGCCCTTAAGTCTGAATGGTTCAATGAATGACACATGTCAAACCTAAGCTACCCAAACAAAGTGACAGGGTTATGTTATGACTGAGTGCTTGAGCCAGTAATATCCTCAAACACCCAAATTAATGCTACAAAGCAAAACAAAAGAAAATAAAATCATGAAAAGTCTCCTTGTTTTAACATATATATA
>JAOWBL010000021.1:6965902-7007991 GCA_028564865.1 Zenarchopterus dispar | reverse complement strand
TGTATGTATGTGTATATATATATATATATATGTATGTATGTGTATATATATATATGTATGTATGTGTATATATATATATGTATGTATGTGTATATATATATATATATGTATGTATGTGTATATATATATATATATATATGTATATATATATATATATGTATATAGTTTTTACATGTTCACTCTACTCACCAATAGGAGTGTCAGAATCATCTTCTTCTTCTTCGTCACCATCATCTACACAATAGCAATGAATTTTAGTTTGTGCATATGAAATAAATTAATATCACATATAATGACTTATTGACATGTATACATTTAAAATCATCAGTAAATGTGTTAGTTTGTTCACCGTGAACGCCAGCACAGGTGGCATTGCAGCTTTCATAGTCAAAAAATCTGTTTCCGTTTCCGATGCATCCAGTCCAAATGAATTTTTTGCACTTGTCATGAACTGAATCGTAGTAGTATCTCATGAAGCTGCCAGTACATTCACCAATGGCCTTTTTGAGGCTGCAGGCTTTGGTTGCTGTCGACAGAAAACACAATCAGCATTATCAATGTAATTCAGTATTCATAATCGTAGTTTCTCATTAATCTTGTGTGCAAAATGAATACGAAATCCAAAGGAACATTTATTATGCGTGCCTGACAGAGAGTTTTAGATGATTAATGCATTATTCACTTTTACTTGTTTTCAGAAGTCCTGCTCTTTGACCACTTGGTGGCGTATTGCTATTATAAAAAAACTGACAAATGTCTCTCCAATACGTCAAAGACACTGGGCGTGGGGTTAATCTTTTAGGTTGAAACGTTGTTTTATCCTGTAGTCTCTCAATACATTAATTGAATCGGGGAATTCAAGAAGGGCCCAAGTCCAAAGTAAAGTCTCTGGACTTGGGCCCTTCTTGAATTCACCGATTCAATTTAATTACATGTGAAAAACGATGAAAATCAGACCTCGAGTATATTTATGTCTACTGAAATTAATAGGTTTAAGAACCATTTAAAAAATAAAAAAATCACAGAGATTGTTGTCTGAAATCTGGCCGAGGTATAAGTCAAGGAGGTTTTTCTCTCTTATCTCTTTGGCTCAGTTTCACTCAAGGAGGCTTTATGACTGTGTAGTCCTTTCATGGGCTTTACGGCCATAAAACACTCATCAGCAAATTCATGCTCCAAAGTCCGCCAACAGCCTGAATGAAGGTGTTTGTTTTCGGACACTATGAATACACAACGTCGTCTTACCATCTGTGGGGTAAAGATTCTGTGCATTGGGGGAACAGTTTCTCAGGCAGTCTCTCTCACTGAGAAAACGGTTGGCGTTTCCTCCTTCGCCATAATAAAAGAACGGGTTGCACCGGTCCTTGACAGAATCGTAATACACAGAAAAGATGAAGCTTGAGCCCTGTCCCATATCAGCGCTCAGTGAACAGAAGGCTGTTGGATGATAGAAATAAACTGTGAGTTACATCTTGTGAAAAAAAAAAAAAAAGAAAAGCTGTTGTGGCTCATTGTGCTATAAGTTTGGTTGGTTACCAACACCCAGTAACAATAAAACGTGTTTAAGCACAAATCATCAGCAGACGTATAACTAATGTTTAACTAACCTCAACACCACAGGCCCACTCCCTTTTTTTATTACAGCAGTAAAAAGTGTCATTTAGTGTTGGGTTGTACTGCCCTTCGTGGATTTCACAAAAAGGAAGTGGTTTTAAACCATTCTCTTCTCCAAAGTATAGGCCTGATTGATTGTGACAGGGCACTAACTGATCAACCATTAAACGTACCAATCCACTGGCTAATACCACATTTGCTGAAAGTATCTCCCTCCCCTCTTATTTCGTTGTTGGGGAGATGAAACTGCTGGGTAGCTTCAGCTCACAATAGTATGCCTCAGACAGAAATGATCTCAGAGTTTAAAAGCTTTGAATTACAGTGGAGGGAATTGTCCAATCAGCTTAACACAAGTAGACGTGTGTAAATAACATTTCCAGGAGAGTAATTCAATGAAAAGTACCATAATTTTGTCTGCAAGTCCTAACTTGAATACAAGGTCATGTCCAGTTAGACTTGATAAACTGATTAAGGTGTTTTTATGGTATAAATGACCTGATTTATTGCTGAACTGTCTTGTTTTTTTATATATAAAAGCACCACATTGATGTCGGTTTGTATAATGTAAGTCGCCATATTTCGCCACATCTGGGATAAAATATTTGCAATGTTGCACAAAAATGACTGGATGTGAAGGTTTATCTCAGTGATGACTATAGTTTCATGAGTCAAATGATTATTCTGGGAAATCTAATAAAAAAAAGCATCCATACACAAGACTCCTTATCTTTGCACAAGGCACGGGCCCATGTGCTGGTTACCCGCCCAACATTATAAGTAGAATTTAAGCTTAAGAATAGATTTCTGATTGTGTTTTTTAAAATTTAGCTGTCTGAATAATAATAATTTTTTTTTAAAAAAAAACAGTCTTATGCATACCTGGAACATTTGAGTGGGTGATGTGGAAAACCGACAAAGCAATCCCTAAAAGCAGCAGGTTCTTCATCTTGCTGCTTTTCTTTGTGCGGTCGGTGATGGAGTGAATGACGGCTATAAACTACAGTGGGAGTGGATGTTCAACATTGACCTTTGGACCAACGTTTCCCTAATGATGACAGGTTCAGTCGAAACAGAAGTTAATGGCAGCGGTACACAGTTTCTCCTTTCACATTTATTGTTGACTAAAAGTTGCAGGGTAATGAGTGATAGATGCTTCTGTTGAAGTTTGATCAAATATTTGTGTTGATTTTTTTTCAGCAGATTTGGGGGTATAAGAATGTTTTTCATAAATGCTAAATAGCTACAATTTTGCATAAAGTGAGAGATAATGTAGACCTACTTGGGTATAAGGCTCTGGTCAGTTTAAAGAATTTTATAGGGCTTTTTTTTTCTTTTTTTGAAACAAGCACCCTAAAATAAGTCTAAACACATTCTGAAGGTCTTGTTTGTTTGATGAGCTATTTTATCTGTGCAGTTTTATTTTGAATGAATTATTCAACAATAAAATCGAAGTTCACAGATGGTGGACTGGCGGACTACACCCTCTAATTTCATGATGATCTTTAGTTAAGATGGGATACTACTACAGGTGAATAGGGTAACTTTTGTTTCTTTGATATATCAAAAGTACTCTGACATTTGTGTTTAAATACAAAACACATATTTGATCTACTTAGATATTCAGTGATTTGCATAAAGTGCATAGTGCAAATAGTCTTTTGGTCATAAATATTATGATTCACAACAATAAACTCAAAGATTGGAACAAGAATGCTGGATTCAGTTAACAAAAAGCCTCACAAGACCAAGTTGTTGTTCATAAACAATTCAAGAGATCTTGAGCACAAAAGGTCAGCTCTGGTCACTGAAGAAAAACCAATATAACTAACAAGGCTCAAAAGGTTCATAAGCCAAAATCTCCTCAAAAGCAGAGCCAAAAAACATACAGGGATACTGGAACAAGCATGATTCCCCACATGAGTATGACAGACTGGTGAGGTGAGGCTAGCAGACTAAATGGTTCAGTGCTGGTGAGGGGAGTGATGATGGAGATAAGGTGTGACTCCCATTCTGATCAGCCCTGTCCCTGCAGACATGGACACTGATAGCAGAACACCAGCAATGCAAGCAAGAAGACTGGTGGGAGTTATGCAGGTTGTCCGCTGGTGGGCATTGAAACCTGAGGAGAAACTCCATGTGGTCTTCAGAGGTCAGGAAAAGGCTGAAACACCTGGGACATAAATCACACTCCTTCTGTCTGAGATAGTGGCCCATGGGAGGAAGGGAGGGATGGATAGATAGATAGATAGATAGATAGATAGATAGATAGATAGATAGATAGATAGATAGATAGATAGATAGATAGATAGCATTACCCTAACCCAGTTAGTATCAGAAAATAACATAACATGTTAGTCAGGGATTCAGGAGTTACAGCTTTAAAAAGATATGTGCAAAAGCGTGAGATTTGGGTCCAGATGCAGTTCAGGACTGAATTTTGTGTTGTGGTTGGGGTAAAAAATTTAATGTTAAAATCTCCATATGAGTTAACACAATGATCAAATACTTCATAATATTTTCATTGTTTTCAAGTTGAGTTAAAAAAAGAGAAAGAAAATCACTATTGTGATCCAGTTTCTACACACAGTTTAGAATCAATAAAATCATTTACACTGTCAAAACCGAATTTGAAGTAATTGAAACACACAAACAGATAGGACTCTGTATAAAAAGCAAATGAAAGCAGAATGAAATGAACTACAAATTATTTAATCTTCATTTTTTATCAAAAATAGTACAAAGCGACATTAATGGCTTGTAATAACTGTTTATTAGCGGAGCACTACAGCAGGACTGAAGACCCACAGATAAGTTGTGTTCATGGTGCCGGTGCAGGTGGCACTGCAGCTGTCAAAATCAAAAAATCTGTTTCCATTTCCAAAGCATCTGGTCCAAATGAATTTCCTGCACTTTTCTTGAGCCAGGTCGTAGTTGTATCTCAGAAGGTTGTCGTAATACCCTCCAGCGGCCTTCTTAAAGTGACAAGCTTTGGATGCTATGAAAGACAAAACATTGTAGTTACTGTCTTTGTCATTCAAACTTGTGATAGATTTTTTTTTTAATTTTTAATTGAGTTTATTTATAACATAAAAATCACATAAGGTGGTTATATCTATGAAAGACTCAGCTTCAATAGATCTGGTTGTTAAATTCGCTTTTTTTTTTTTTTTTTGACAGTTTTGATTAGTACTGCTGATCTGGTTGAGACAAAAGAAAAAAAAATACATCTTTCTCTCTTGACCCAAACACTAATCTGAGAAACTGAGGTTAACCAGAACGAATTATACAAATCATTCTCTGCAACTATAATATGTAATTTTTTTTCTTTTTACCATCCATGGGATAAAAATTCTCCGCATTGGGAGGACGGTTTCTCATGCACTCCCTTTCATGAGAAAATCGGTTTCCATTTCCTCCCTCGCCGTAATAAAGGAAGGGTTCGCACCGGTCACTGGTGGCATCGTAATACACAGAAAAGATGAAGGCAGAGCCCTGGCCTACATCGCGGGGCTCTTGGCAGAATGCTGTTGGATGATTAAAAACAATCTGTACGTTACATTTTGTAAACAAAAACATCTCCGCACCTGGCTAATTACAACGTACATTTGATAGATGACCAACAGTCAGTTACAGTATGACTCATGTTTAAACAGAGATCATCAGCAGATACATAACTAATGTTTAACTGACCTCAACACCAGAGACTCACTCCTTATGTCTATGACTACGATGAGTGGTGTCATTCATTTTCAGTCATTCTGACCTTTGTCATAAAAAGATGTGGTTTCAAATGGCTCTCTTTCCAAAGTATGCTTTGTTTTTGCAGGACGTTTTCTTTTTAACAAACTAACTAAAATCCACTGTAATCCTACATCTGCATGAAAAAATCGGGGCCTCTTGGAATTATTGCAAGCTAGTTTCAATTCACAATAGTCAGACCCAGACAGCAATGATCTCAGAGTTTAAAAGCTTTGAATTACAGTGAAGGGAATTGTCCAGTCAGCTTAGCACAAGTAGAAGTGTGTAAATAACATTTCCAGGAGGGTAGATCCACAACAAATACTATCATTTCTTTTTGAAATGGGATAAAATAATTATTGTTGGTTTCGGCTGCAAGTCATAACTCAACAACAAAGTCAGAAACAAGGTGAAAGGCAGTTTTATCCCATTATAGTTATAAAATACTGGAGCAGATTTATTGCTGACCTGGCTAATTTTCCCCGACATTAGCGTACATGAAAACGCCTCTCTGTGTTATACTGACCATATGGTTTAATTTGTCCCAAATTCTCAGTGCATAAACACCATGCTGACTAAAGAGAAAGCTTTGTTTAAATTTCATTTAAAAAAATTAATTAGTAGTTTAAAAATCGCAAAACTCACATGCTGGCGTGTCTACCTGTTGAAGCAAAACAATGGACTGTATAAACCTTATTCAATTAAACTGTGAAAACCAGAAGTACTATTACTGTTTCTAGAGGATTACTAATTCAACTGATCCTGTCTTTGAGTTTCATCAGAAGGTTGTTTTATCCTCTAAGATGATGATCATTACAGCATGAGAACTTCCACTTTGATGACATTTTAAAAGAACTAATTTGTAATAGTTTCCCATCACAGATTGACTCAGAGGCCAACTCAGAACAGAAGATAAAAATCCAAATGCAGGATTTGCCGCATCATGAAAAGGCAGCAAAATAAATTTTCTCCAAGTATGAACTGCTGAATGTGAGCTGGACGTTCTCACTGAATGTAAAAATATGCTTCAAGTTGCTAAAATCACAAACTACCGCATACAAATCCAGCTTGTAGCTGGGGTCACATGAGTCTGCAGGGACGGATGGTAACAATAGCAAAACATATGTGTAAGAGGACAGAAGACATTTCATACTGGGCTGAGAGGTTAAAGAGATCAATTTTGGAAGGACGCTGGTCCAGATGTGCAGTTTTGTTCTGTACACATTTGGTTTTGACTGGAGGAATTTAATCAAGGTGAGTGTGGCTACCGAAACTCTGCCAGATATGGTCCAATTCATCAACCTCTTTGGACTTTTTTCGGCCACGCCTGGCTCTCATAAATCTTGCTGTGTCCCATGTCAAAACTAGTTTGTGAAAGTTGGGGCACACCTGCACCCTGCTAAAGTCCAAGTTCGACCCGCTGGGGACAAGTCTGGCCTACACAGCATTGGCTTGTGCCCTTACTGAGCCATACATGCTAAAAACATCCCAGATTAGGCCCAAATATGTCTGGTTTTTGGGTGGGATGTACAGTTTCAACCGGTCTTTTAAGCTGTTTAACTTCAGCTCAAACAAGTGTTGGATAGACCTTCAAAAGCTTCTCATCGTATCTTGCTGGAATTTTATCCCATTTCTCCCAATGAAACTGGTGGAGCTGCATCAAATTTATTTGCAAATGTCTTTCCAGTGCAGTCCACATATTTTCTAAAAGACTAACACCATCATAGCCACTCCAATTGTACTTTGTTGTCCTTAAGCCATTTTGAAACTTATGTGGACCACTGTCCATTTGGATCTCCAAGGCCAAGCTTTAACTTTTTTTCTTGGGATGTTGCTACAGTGTTTCTACATAATCTTCTTTCCTCATGATGCTGTTTATTTTGTGACCAGTCTCTCCCGCAGTAAATCAACACTATTTCATGATGCTGCTACCCCGATACTTCGTGATACTTCATGATGGTTGGGATTGTATTCTGAGGCCTGCAAGCCTCCCTCTTTCAGCTCTAAACATAACAAACTGTTCAACTTTAGTCTCATCAGATCACAGGGTAAATCTCCAAAAAATTAAGGTTTTTGTCCACTTGTGCAGCTAGAACATCTTTTTTTTTTTTTTCTTGGAAGATGGTTTTTGAGCAGTGGCTTTCTTTCACTGTGTACTTTCAGCTCATGTCCATATTGAGAACATTGTGTATAATGATACTCTCCTGCCTGCATCTTCACAAACTCTTTTGTTGTTGTTGTTCTGGTATTCAGTTGCACACTTGGCACCAACTTCCTCTCTGGTGCACAGAAGTGGTTTCCTTCCTGAGCTGTATGCTGACTGTGTTCTTCCATGCTGTTTATACTTGCATATATGAGTGGATGAGCGTGGGATCTGAAAACCGGACCCAGTGCAAGCCTTGCTGTCTGAAATGGATATCACCCTGATGGCTCCAGATGTTTAGCATGCTAAGATTTGAGGGTGGTCTGTCAGTGAGAGGCTTGGAGATGTTCAACCACAACAATCAAGTGGTGACGTGTGACAGTTGGATATTCCCTGATTTATGAATAACTAATAGATGAATTGTCAACACAACAGTGTGTGTTTTATTTGCTTGCTTGTTTGGTTTTTATAAAATTGTTTTTACACTTACATAAATTGTGAAGTTTAAATAAAACAGTTCAAAAGCTACAGTCAGCCTATGTAAACTTGACTTCAAAAAAAAGTTATAAAACATATCTGAAAAAAAACTGTCACTCATCATTTTATACAAAAAAAGACTCATAAAGGAAAAAAAAACTTAAACTTTTCTATCATACATTAAAAAACTGTGCGTCTTTTTATAAAATGGATATAAATTTCTGCAGCTGTGCATGCCATTATGCATTTTCTCTGCCAAGTAGCCTAAGGCACGCGTAAATAAGCCAAGACATGAAAACAAGTAAAAATGCGCGCACACCATGAGCAGGTTTTTTTCTTTTCTTCTTCCCCTCCGGAGACTACGCAGAGCGCAGGTTAAAGTCAGCTGGCAGTGGTGACAGAAGAGGTTGCTGCTGGTGTGTGAAGCATCACACGTCATCTGACAGTATTGAGCGTGGCACATTTGTGGCACGTGCGCTCCCTCGCAACTTTTCCCGAACACTCTTCTCCCGTGGGCGCATCTGAGGTGGAAACCAAAATGAGCGAACTGACTCGGATGCGGTCGCCGCTGTGTTGCTGTCACCCTCCGGTGACCAAATGACTCTGACGACTGGTTTCGCTGCTTCTGTGACGTCAGCTGCAAGGACGCTGACAGCATGAGTATAAAAGCGTTTTTGAAGACTCCAAGGTCCTGCTCCGCGCCGGGTGGACACCGAGCCGAGGAAATCAAGATGCACTTTCTGAGCCTCCCTCCCACCGTCGTACTGCAGCTGACTTTAGTCAGCGTGCTGCAGGGTAAGATGTTTGATGAGCACAAAACCGGCCAAATGAGTGGACAGGACACTTTCAAGCAGGTGTCTGCATCCTTCCACGCAGGAGGGGTGTTGGGTTAAAGAGGCTGCTGTTTAGCTTACTTTCTGTACTTGTTTGTTCCATATTTCTTTTTATTTTCTTCAAAATTTCTGAAGTTTTTTTCTCCCTCTGTTACAGGTGCCAAATGGACGTATGAGGGTAAGTCTGTTAATATTTTCTTCACAATCTGTTGAACTTTTGCTGAACATTTTGCTCAGTAATTAAAAGAACAAACAATTTTTTTACTTTGTAAAAATAAATCAGTCAGTACTGTCTGATAGGTATATTTAAGTTTACACAATAATCCGTTTGTCTGAAATGTGGTGGGTTTTCAGTATAGTTAAGGAAAAGGAAGAATTGTGATTTTTTTTAATTGCTTTTCTAACTTTTAGTGATTCAGATTCAGCGTTAAAATTCAGTGTGAATCAACACTGCAATAAATCAAGTTGGAGAAGTTAAAATTCATTTGCAGTGCTTACCTTTGGTAAAGCCAACTTGAAACGAGAAAAGTGGCAATGGTGTCAAATCTATTACTTGGTGGTCAAATGGTGACAAAAAAAACAAAACAAACATCTGTGTTCATCCTTTCACTCCAGAAGACAGCTCCTGACATCATCCCCATCGCCTCATATTATTGTGGAGTTCATTTACAGACTCTGCATTCACAACACTTCATTAGTGGATGACGCTCTTCGCTTCGTCTCACGCCTCAGGGTCTGTGAGCTTCTTGAGCCATGACTCTTACATAAACTGTGCTCGAGGCATGACCTCTCGTCACTGTCCCAGTGCCTCTCAAAAATCTCATGCAGTCGTGGAGTGAATGTGACAACCGAATGTAGGAAGGTGAAGCAATCAAAAGTTGTTTTTTTTCTTTCTTTTCTTGGGGGTATGGCAAACATTTTCACAGGTTGATGTAGATGTTTTCTTTCAAATGTAACTTCAGCCAGAAAATTCTTTCTCACTGTATGTTTTATGAGAGTGTATCTAACACACTTTTGGAAAAAAATATTAGAGTTTGGTCAAATTACGTTTGCGAAGGAGACGCTCCTGTCAGAAACTTGAATGACATGACATTATTAAGAGTAAAGGGCCATTTTCTTCAAGTTCAAACAGCTGTTCATATTTAAACTAAATTGTGGACAAAATGAAGAACTTTTCTTTCAGTAGAAAGTGAAATAACTTGATGAGTTCTTCTATGATGTGTTAAAACACTGACAGATTATATTAACGACTATATTACCCAGAAATGTTTGGAAAGATTACAGAACAAAGATTTGCTGAACTAAAATCGCCTCTGGCCACATTATAACTGTACCATGGTGAATTTCATCCTCACTTCGATTCAGAGCCTTGAGAGGACTTTTGTCGTGGCAGTCAGTTATCTGTAAGGCTGGTGGCACTTTTCTGTTGACATGAGCGCTGCTGAGTCATACAGTTTACCCTAACCTCAACACTTCACCCTCTAGCAGAGGGCAAGAACTGAATCTTAACATGGAGCGACAGTTGTAGTTTTCCTTGCTGAATGATTGCTTTACAGAAACCATTGTCTAAACCTTCTCATTTAAGGTTTTGAGTTACATAGAAAGTTATTGTATAAAACAATTTACCCACGGGTGCGTATGTCCTGTCATGGACTGCCAAAGGACCATCAAGGGTCTGTGAGGAAAGGGAAGCCTGTCTCTAATTAAAAAATAAATGACATGAAGGACTAGCAATCAACAAAAATCATACAGATTTCAAATCATACAGACCTTTGAGACTTTCATCCGAAAAGCATTTAGGTATTTTCACAGTTGCACTTGATTCCTTTTGGCGTGTCTCATGCAATCAATCCACATTTGTCTGAAAGACCGGTTGGGGGGAGGCTTCAAGCCGCATCATTCATATTTAACCACGGTCAGCTGGCATATTGTGAATGGCGAAGTTTTGGGATAGTTCTTAATCAACAAAGTATCGGTGCCAAATAAACAGCCGGGAGGAGAATATTCAGGCTTTTTCATGGTGTTGTTGCTGTGTCACATTTGAAAAGTTCATTCATTTCATCTGTTAAACTGTTCGAGTTTCTATTTTGTCTGAGCTCTGTCCCTGAAAGAGTTTAAGAACTTCATAATTTTGTTTTTGATCACTTTCTCATGTCCATGTCCTTACTGCTTTATTTCAAAGTACAGCGTGCCTACTTGCCTCTCCAGACACGCTACCCAGAGACACCCCCATGCAGCTGAGGTTACTTTGTAAAACTGCATGACTCGATCTGCAGATGTGGCCATTTTTAGTGTCTTGAGCTTTATAGAAACCTCTCATTTGGAAAGACACTGAATTCTCACTGCTTGTCCTTGCAAACAGCAGTCTGCCTGTCACTCTTGCTGATTAATAGCCCTTTTCTATTACACAGTGGGAGACCACTGACTGGTCAGAGAGAATTCCCACCTCTGGACATAACCTCAACTCTCTGAAATTAGCCCCATGCAACCTCCCTGAAGTCCTGCAGGCTTGGCATGCCTCTTTGTTCTCTGCAGAAAGAAGTCATATGTAAATTTCTTTGCAAATCCTCGGGCATGGATTACATATCGACATGCATGAATTGTGAATCTGTGAGCATGAGTATTTGATAAAATGCTCACCATGTACAGAGAAGCAAAGGGAAAAGTCTTATTTACTCTCACACTGAGGAAAGATTTGGTTCATTTTCCTTTTAAAATTCAGTGGATTAATATTGACACTTGTCTTCATGGATTGTTGGAAGACTATCAGCCCACAGCTATGTCTTAAAGGTGATTTTATTGGTTTTGTTGCAGGGTCAGAAGGGCAGCAATACTGGGAAAAGCACTATCCATACTGTGGTGGCACTTTCCAGTCTCCAATAGACATTGAGTCAGAGCTGCTGAGGTTTGATCCAACTTTGCGCCCAGTTGAGCTTCAAAACTACAACCTGCCACCTTATGAGCAGCTCACTCTTGGAAATAATGGACACTCCTGTGAGTATAAATCAATAGAGTGGATGGGAAAACATGTAGCAGTGCATAATTCTTAAAAAGTAATGTGTACTTTTAAGTTAATTTTATCACAAGAAGTAGGGCAATATGACACTTAGCAAGCATTCAGTCTGGCTTCGACTGTAGGAGTTGTTGAAATCAAAGAGATACACCAGTCAACATATTCATCAGAAATGCCCACATATAAATGTGGAGACCTAATTTCTGGTTCAGTATAAAAAATAGAAAAGGAAGAAAATGATGGGAGGATCATCCTTCTATATCTGCCACAGCAATTTTCCATAATCACTCTCTTATTATCTTAACTGTCCCTCTGCCCAAAGAAAAAAGCTCCTAGTTTAGTCTGGGAAGGCATAAGCAACCTCTGCACATCTGCTCTGCCTCTGCTGAGACTGGAGCATCTCAAAAAAAAAAAAAAAAAAATCTGATTCAGGTTAAGGTGCATGACATCAGTTTAATATCAGTTTTATGTGTAAACGTTTGCCATCATAGCATACCTCAAAGGAGCATTCTTTCCAATGTGCAGCCATATGCAGAGTTGCTCAGTTCATTTTCTGACTGTAATTTATCAGGAATTTCAGTAACAATCTGTGCTGAACACGCATGTAATTTCTGCCAAGTGATGGTGATGAGTCACTGCTGAGGAACCTGAGTGAGAAAACTGCCTTCACAAAATGCACAGGCCATACAAATGCATACCTGATGGGCCTCTACAGCGTGAGTGCAACATGCATTTGAAATAAGCTGACTCAGGTCTTCTGTGCGTAAGCACTCATGACACGCTGACGAACATGTGGAGTGCACCAGGCATAACCCCACCATTAAACATGTTCAGTGTAGCCACACCGCTTTGACAGGACAGGGTGGGCTGTGCTGACCTTCTCAAATCAGATAAGGGCAAATTTGATGTTTGTTGACTTCTGTGAAGTGAGGTGACTCTTACGCAGCTGTGTGATGTGTGTTGAGATTTAATTTCCTTTGATTTGTAGTGCAGTTATCATTGCCCCCCAAGATGTACATCTCCAGCCTGCGTCATCGTTACACTGCAGCTCAGCTACATTTCCACTGGGGGTCAACCAGTCAGCCCACTGGCTCTGAACACATGGTGAACAGTAAGCAGTATGCTGCAGAGGTAATAAAACAAACAAACAAAGGTTATCACCCAATACTGAGCTAAAAGACAGAAATAGCTACTTTTACTCTGATATCATGCTTCAGTTTCAAGTTACTTCCAGTGCAGCATTTTCTGTTGCTTATTTCTTAATTTTGCCACAATTCAACCTACGATATATTTTTTTCTGCATTATATTTATTAGACTTATGACTGATTCCTACCGTATGTGAAAGTATGTCATTATGTGTTATGTATTCGCTGAAAAGTTGGTGGGGAAGTCTGATGTTGAAGGGAAGAGATGGAGAGCGAAAACGACAAGAGAACATGTCGGACAGAAAAAAAAAATCATGCATCACAGAAACAAAGAACTTAATATAAATTCATGCACTGGACTGGATCGTAAACGCTGACTCTACTTCTGCTTACCTTCCTGCACGTTTCAAACCATGCTCTTGAAGTTATGAATTCAGGGAAGACTGAAGTAAAATCAGCTTAACAAACTAATTTCTAGACAAACTCTGATCCCCTCCAGAATCAGACTCAATTTTTAGTTGATTTATGTAACTAAACAAACTATAAAGCTTCTAAAAATATTCAGCTGAACATCATGAAGATGCAGGCACTGGATTTTATTAGTAACTGCAACGATAATAAAGCTTTCCCCTACTAATGCAATAATTTTAAAGCACTAGAAATGGTTCTTTCGGATTACTCTCTTTTGAATTGAGCAGACAAGAGCCTACAGTGGCTCTATTATTTTAAATATTGCAGTCAAAGGGTTTTAGTCATACTGGTTAGTATTTTGCTGAAGCATCAAATTTGCTGTTTTCGGTCAGTGACCACAGTGTAAGGCGATAAGCTCGAGTGTGAACAGCTGCTGTTGAATTTTTGGTATCTAGTTTATAGTTGATTCGCTTTTAGTTAGCCTTTCTAACTACTTGCTTGACATAGACAAAATTTATGAATTGCGGTCACAATGTTTTTGTTGTTTATAATATTTTGGTTAATCCCACCTAGCATTTTTGCCCCAGATTGGGGTGGCATCAGTTTTCCTGTCTTAAGAAAAGAGAAATAAATAAATAACCAATCCTGGTTATTTGTTGGGCACTGGCTCTAAACCAGCTCTAGTTTCGAGCCATTGCTGGTTTTGATGGAAAGGATCCACATGGGAACAGCTCTCCCCTGGAGCAGCAGCCTCCCCCAGCAGTGGGTCCCACATAAACTGCATCCATGAAGTTCTCACCAGTAAATCTACTGGTCCAAAGGATGTACTGCTAACCTCCCAGTATTAGACACCCCACGACATCCCCAGATGTTCTTAATTCGTGTCATTATTCAATTTTAAGCAGATGATGAAAATCTTATTGCCAAAGGGAGTAAATTTCAGCATGACAATATTATAAATTATATACATGTAAGTGTCTTTCAGTGTCTGTGGTGCGAGGCACGCCACTAAATATTCTCGGACACAAGTGTGTGTCTTTCAACAGCCAGAATAATCAAAGTCACTGACACCCTTCAAAACTGATGCTGGTCATGATGAAGAAAAATTGTATCTTGTGCAGTGTCTTAAATGTATGTTATCATATAAGTTTGGCGTCTACAGTCTCATTTCAAAATAGTGTTTTAAAGCCAAACTTATTAACATCTACACTGGCAATTCAATCCCACGCCAGAAAAGAGCTTCATGCACACTTTAGTACCGTGAATGGATGTCACATGGCAATCCATGCTCAAGTGCATGAAAAGTGTGCTGGAAAGAACTTTGTTTCTGATTGCTCCCATAACAAGTTTCCTTCTGTATATGTAGTTAGTTACAGTATTATTAATGGCAGACTTTAGTACTGTAAAAGCTGATAAAAGGACAACAAAATCAGTGGTGCTTGCTGTTCCACATCCTTGTTTTTTTTTTGTTTTTTTTTTGCTTACACTATCATTAAGGGTTGTCTGTTTTTTAGATTTTCTGTAATGGTAATGTTGCAAAGGCTTGACAAATCAGGGAAGGATATGCAATGAATCTGAGGAGCAAATCAGCAAGTAAATTTGTGCAATTTTGTCTACCCATATGAGACTTAAAATCCCAGCAATACAATCTGAAATGAGACCTGCAGAAGATCATACTCATTTGATGTCCACACCAGGTGTAACAATAACAAATACTTCATGTCTTTAAATTATTTTGCACTAATGTGAGTGTAGCCAGCATCAGAGAACGTTTTTAACCTTTTAATGTGGAATTATTTTATTCATTTTATATAGAGATGACTTTAAAAATATTTTCTTTAAATAAATAAAACCTACTAAGATCAAGGGAGTTGGGTTTAGAGTCTTAACTTGCCCTTTAAATGCTCTTTTCACCAATCAGATTAGCATATTTTGTTCCCGGCTGCACTTTCCGAAAAGCAGAAAAGAAGGCCTAAGTCAGCCTAATTATGCACATTGCCGTACAGCATTTCAGTGTCTTACCCCTGCAAAGTTTCGGAAGATTAAAGCACCAGACAATTATATGGTGTGGTTTTCAGCCACCTCTGGAAAGGAGTGGCTGTCTGTTCCTTTTAATGTGTCAAAGCCCTGCAAGCAGTTTTCACACAATAGTTTACTTTTGCACTTTAACTCAAGCAGAATATTGGACAGTAAAGCTTAAAAGAAGGTGAAAATAGAAGGCTGTTTCATGTAATTTGTCATCATTTTAATCACAGCTGGTATTCCCTGCAACCTGTCTGCTTTGATGTGACCATATCAAAGCTGTGGAGCAGCCACATGTAAGGTGCTGCGGTTTGACCTGAGTTTCTCGGTGGACACGTCAAGAACATGCATCATTTCAAGTCACTCCAGACTCCAGAACCACAACTCCATGATGACATGTTGTTTTTGAGGGACATTGAACATTTCCCAGAAACTGTCCAATGTCTACGTTAGTCTATATATACAATAGTATCAAATTTAGACAGAGTGAGACATTTGCGTTCGCTTTGAGCCAAAGAAAAAAAAACTACCAGGACTACCCAGGAGTTTATACATGTGTCACTGAAGCGTTTAGTAAATTAATCACTAAGGGAAAATGTTAATGACAGTTTTGACAGCATTTTATTAGTTTGTAACAGAGTACTTTGACAGTAAAGCATTGATGCTTTTGCCTAACTAAAGAGATATGAATACTTCAGCAATGCTGCAGTTAAACGACCAAATGATGTTGAATTCTTTCAGTGTTTGAGCAAAAATAGAATCAAGAATTAGTCATAGTTATCTGCAAAACTTCAAGAGGTTTTGGCTGCTTCAACTCAGTTCCATTCATTTAACTTTAGTTTGACTTATGAAGCACCAAATTTATGACAAAAAAAACAACTCAAGGCACTTTAAAATAGCTGGCAATTCAATCTGAGTAAGTGCTTGGCAACAATGAGAAGGAAAAACAAATACTTACTCAGACGGTTTTAATTTCTTCTGTTTTTCCCCCTCTGTTATCCTGACATATTTTCCTTTCTTTCACAGTTGCATGTAGTACATTACAATTCAGACAAGTATCCAAATATATCCAAGGCGGTGGATAAATCTGACGGTTTGGCTGTACTGGGTGTTTTTATTGAGGTGAGCCCTTGTGGAGCCAGTGAGATGGAGATATAGACCTTATCATTTTTATGGGTAGAACCTTCTAATTGTGCTTCGTTTACAGATCGGAGCATTCAATCCGGCTTTTGAATCGTTTCTGAAGTTCATCAATGGGATCAAATACAGAGGTAAGTCCAAGTCAGCCATTTTTGAAGACTGGCATTGATGAAAATCAAGTTTTGCTTTCCCTTATTATATACTCTTTAAAAAAAGAGTGATTTAACAAGTGAACAAACAGCCTTACACTGGCTGGATGTTTCCATCTTGGAGCTGTAACACCCATTTCCAGTGAGAGGTTCAGGCTGGTTGGGTATGCTATTTTGTGCGTTTCCATTATAAACGGATCCCATACATCAAGTTGGGCAGAGCTACTCACGATACAATCTGTTGATTGGTGGACAGAAAAACGTTACTACCCATGACAAAAGAGAGGGTGAAACAAACACCAAGTTGCCTTTCAGCTGACATTGGAAAATAATAGATAAAAAACTTTTATTCTCTTTTCACTGTGTTTCTCTTCGCTGCCCGCAACCTTCTGTAGATATGTCTGTGTTAGTTCTGTGATGTACTAGTCACCAGTCCAAGGTGAACCCCGGCTCTTCCCCTATCAGCACTGTGATTGGCTCCAGCCACAACAGAGCCCTGAACAAGAAGTGGATGGAATGAATGCATGAATGAATGAATACATGAATGAGCTCCAAACAGCTCGTCACATTGCTGTAACTGCAGTAGGGTTGGAGGAGGCTACAGACAAGCAGCTGAGGGGCAAAGGGTGGGGGGAGGAGGGTGTGGGGGGCCTAATTTGCTCTGAATCTGTTTATATTTATATTTATATATTTATATTTATTTGCTGCGATGGACTGGCGACCTGTCCAGGGTGTACCCCTGCCTCTCGCCTGTGATGGGCTGGGATAGGCTCCAGCAGACCCCCATGACCCAGAAATGGATTCAACGGGTCGAGAAAATGGATGGATGGATGTTTATATTTAGTATAATTTTACTTTAATTTTGAATGTTGTGAGATCAAATAAATATGTCATTTTAGTGAGGAAATATCAGCTCTTAGGGCATTAAACCATACCCAGACAAAATCTTAAAAAAACAAACAAAAAAAACCCCATAAATGGCTGTTACCCAGCTGACTTTGCTTTTGTCATTTTGACTGTCAGATCAGAAAGTGCAGGTGCCTGGTTTCAACATCAGAGATCTGCTTCCTTCACGCTTGGATGAGTATTATCGCTACGACGGGTCACTGACAACTCCTCCTTGCTACCCAAGTGTGCTGTGGACGGTGTTTAGAAATTCTGTGACTGTTTCTCAAAAACAGGTACTTCAACACCTTGTGTAGTGTTTTTTCCTTCATATTTGTACATTGGACATTACAATGAGCAATGGTAAACTGACACTAAACAGATTTTTTTTATATATATATATATGTTGTAAATCTTTTTTAAGGTTAACTGCGGTTTAAAAAAAGGAAAATAATCTCTTTTGTTTTGCTGTTTGTAGTTTCAGACCCTAGCAACAGCCCTCTACTCTACCTCCACCCAGGACTCATCCTCTTTGTCACTACACAACAACTACAGGAACCCACAGCCGGCTGATAGCAGAGTAGTACTGATGTCTTTTAAGGAAGGTAAGTATGGCCTTCCAAATAAACTTGCTTTATTATTGAAGCATGAGTAAGACGATACAAATTATACAGCACTGCTTTAAAAATGTGATAAAAGGCAGGTTTGGATTGCTTCTGGGCATTTGTTCCCCTGTAAACTACAGGGTCCTCAGGCTGGCTTTGGCTTGCGTGGTTTCACCTGCTTCTGGCTGCGCTTCAGGCTGAAAACTGTCAACCTTGATTGAGCCTTATAAGTTTGCTTGAAAGTAGGCCATCTTTTAAAGACCTATAAAATGAATCATCCCACTTTCATACCAAGACATATTTTATTCAGCAGTCTGGTTTACCACACTGTAAGATAATTAGCTGCACATAGTTTGGTCTGAGAGTGCATGTTTTCCTCGTCTTCAGTGGTTATTATCTTAGAGCTACACTTTTCCCCACATTGGAGTGGGGACTCCTAAGCTGCTGGCTTTCCTGAGAGGCTTCTAGCAGGTGATGGCTTCTGCTTTTATTGCGTCATTATGTTTGCTGTTGCATGGTAGAGATGAGAGCTCAGCATCGTCCCGAGGAGAACCCAGCATGCTGGGATGTTTAATTACATTGGCTCTGTGTCTGATGCAGGCAGAGGACTGCATGGTACCCTTGCAGTCACATCTCCACTCACAAGGAAGCAAATTATTCAGCAGCTGCTGGTTGGGGACCTAGCAGACTTGGCTGATGAAGGGCTGTACAAACTCCTACCAAGAGGCTCACAGAAGGTCCAAGCTGGCAGGAGGAAAGACCTCAAAAACAGGCAGAGTGAGACTCTGACCAAACCCAAACAACAAACACTGAGTCCACCTCTCTGGAAGAAGAGCCAGGCCAACCGCCATGTGGGAAAACTGGGTTTGGCTGAAGACGCATTGTGTTACACCTCACTGGAACGGAAAGTTTTCCAACAGCTCAGACAGTCCCACAGTGAGAACGAACTGGTTCGGGCTCTCAGAGACGCAGTGTACCCTGAACTCAACCTCAAGAGCTACTTGGACTGCAAGTCAGACTTAGCTCTCCCAACTATCAGACACATTCTCCATGGACGACCGACTGATGAGGCTTTTGAGTTAGATCGCTCCCTGACAAGAGCATTGATGAATCCACAGAAGACTTCCACAGCAAATAAACAAAGTGGACCAATGACGAAGTATGGCAGCGTGTTCTCTGCTACTGTTCCTAGGAAACCACTCAGCCAGGGTCATTCACATCCTTGGCTTTTGCCAATGGAGTGGGAAGACTAGAGAGATTCTGAACACAGCCCCCACTGTCCCTTTTGTAGCAGACATCAGTTGTTTCCCTTCAATGAAAGACTAATTTGCATTTCTTGAGCCAGTCTTTCCTTAATATATTAGACAATAAATCATTCTTTTGAGTGTGTGCACATTAATATAAAAACTTTTTAGCATTTAATTTAGTGTTACTTTTTGTCTCTTTGTATTTTTTCTTTTGCAAACATACTCAGCAACTTCAAGCGGATCATGAATCTCTATATTCATCCAGAAATTTCTTTACATCAGGCCTTTAGGTGTGTTTTCATATGGGCGACTGACTGCACGTTGTTTTAATTGTATGTGTGAAAATCTGTAACTGTCCATCAAGGAGCAGTGACCTTGTCTGGTATGTCTGACAAGGAAAGTTTACAATGTACAGCAGGATGCCAAGTATAGTCGTTTGGTAACAGTGGATCTTTTCCTATAGTCATGTAAAGATGCAGCTAGAACTTTAGCAATAAAAGCAACCTTGACTAATATGACTTATCTGCCTTAATATTCTCAAATCAGTTCATGATGATGTCACATGGCCACACTGTTTCAATGATATCTCAGCCTTTACTCATACACTGTCCATTGCAGTTCAGTGCCACATGTTTGCTGCTTTTGGTCGTACTGGCTGATGAAAAGGCAGCAGTGTAAGTAAAGCAAGTGCTCATGGGTGCCAAGACAGCGTCCCAAAGACCCACTGGAGTATCTTCCTCCATCTAAATACCTTTGTCAGCTTCATGCAGTAGGATGGAGCTCAATGGTGCTTCATCATGTAATGAAAGCGTATGATATTAGCCTGGTCAGTCATCCTAAATCTTTTCATTTTCTACACAAAGAATTAGAGTGGTTCCTCTGGACTTTGATTTTTCACGGCAGTAGCAGCAGATACATAAGAGCCTGTCTGCAGATTTAACTGGACAGCCACACAACCAAAGAGAGAAATGAAGCATGTGATGTTGGGAGACCCTACATCAGAAACCTCGGTCACAGTAGACCCACTCGGTTCCTAACAATATGTTCTCTTTTAGAAATCAATGACAAAATGTCCACCTCAAGCATTAAAAAGCAATTACTGCAAAGACACCATAAACTTTTCTTTATTCTTGCCTTCCTGCTTCTCTGATCTTCTTTTATCTTGTACAGTTTCATTAGTTTTTCAATTTTGTCCATGGACTGTATAAAAATAACTGGACAAACCCCCTGTGATGCCACTCAAGGGTTTCTTGAAGAGTGCTTTTGAAGGCTCTTTACTGTCTTTCCGTGTCCATGAACGTCTTTCGAGCGGAGATCCGTAACGAACTCGGGCTCTACTACTTTTCTTCTTCTTCGTTGCCGTAGATTTCGCATCGGGGGCCGGAACGGCCACCTTCCAACAACAGTTTTTGTGAGATGGCCTTAAGTATACCGTCTGTAGGCTCCAAGGCACCCTTACAGAGATCATATAAACTATACGGCCAGGGTGCAGCAGAAAATCATTTTCTCAATCATATGTCAAATTGCTTATACAAATTGAACGGCAGCCATACCGACTTCCTCAAAAGGCCGTAGGAAACTACGTCCTGCTCCACGAATCTCTACGAACTCCTGATTTCGTACGAACTGGGAGATTTCGTGCGAACCCACCGTTCGGAAGAGCCTTTGTGACCTAGGCTTTACTCAACTTGGAAAGATCCTGAAATAATCTGAGGCTAAAGTCCCTCGATAAAAAGAACCCAGCTGTTGCAAGAGGTAGAAGATAATTAGCTAGAGGCAGTCCAGCTGGCATCCTCTGGTTGTCTGAAAAACCACCCCGTGAAACTGTTAAAGGTTTTTTTGTGACATTTTACCATCTTTTTTTAAATTCTAGGTTTTTCCATCACAGGTTTTTCTTTGCAGTGTTTAGGTTTTGCACAAATCTAATGGAAATGAAAACTCACTAACTGGGTCCAGAGACCATTATCGTCTTGGCAACGTGTCTTTATTGCTCTTAATGCATAGAGACGTAAACAGCAATGGTGGACTACAAGTGAAGGGATTTTGCAGGGTTTTTTTTTTCTTTTTATTGCTGTAAGTAAGGAAACCCTTTTCAATTAAAGCATCATACTTAAATCCAACATGACAGATCCCTTCCAGATTTTTCACCATTTCTCTCTAAACATATAGCACTGGTATTTTACCCAAGCCTTATTTTCTACAACGTGTTATTTCTTTGCGGGATGTTTGCAGAGCGAAGAAGCAGAATGTGCAGGACATGAAGATATATTTTTACACCCAACTTTTTTTTTATTTATAAAGAAGAATGTAAAAAATCCTGGATGTTTTTAAGTTTCATGTTTGAGAGGAACAGCAACAATAAAAATGGTTAAAAGTGGTAAGATGTCATTGTCCCACTTGATTTTTTTTTTTTTTTTTGCCATGTGTTACAATCCTTAAACAAAAGATTGATATATATTGGCAAATTAAATGATATTGACAAGAGCAAAGAAACTGTTTTTCTTTGATATTTTAATATTGAGATGATACTGTCCACAATAAAATAAGACTTACTAGGTTTTATTTTTATATGCATTTTTTTTTATATCTTCCCAACATTTCCTGATTTGTGATATGTTAAACAGAATCCAAACAGCACGATCAAACTAATAAAATATTTCTGTAACTCTTTGTTCATAATATCTGAGTCTAAACCTGGAGCTCGTGTCATGTAAATAAAATGACTGTAAAAAGTATATGTTGATTTTTTTTTTTAATGTGTCACAAATACTTTAGCTTTAGCTTTAGTTAGTGATTTCATTCCTGAGTTTTCTGTTATCACTGTTTCTCTCTTTCTATTTGCCACTCAGATGACCTTTCTTGGATGAACACTGGTATGTTGCTGTCATATATTTTCCACTTCTTCACACCATTAAATATGTTATATTTAACTTTGTAACACACAATGTAGAGGTCCTACATCTCTAACATATTGTTTTCTGTTGTGGAGTTTGATGAAACACATGAGATAAAGACATAACGACCTGCAGTAACACGCCCCCCCCAACACCACCCCCACCCACACACACACCTCCCGCCTTTTCTGAGGAATCATTAACCTTCACTTCAAACTTCAGATTTACATGTTTAGCAACACCCTAACTCTTACATGATCCTGTCTGTTTCTGGTGCTTTATATCGCAGGTTTACTGGTTCTCATACTGGTCTCATCAGTACTGGGATTCGCTGCCATTGTCTCTTTAATGTGCTGCTTGTTAAGACAGAAAAGGTAAATGAAGCGAAAACCGATAAAGCAACAATATAAATATAGACTCCTTGTTAAAATATTAATGTTCCTAACAATTTTTACCTTCCAGTTAGTATAGTTGAACCTTTGCCAGAGATCAACTATACTAATTGCTTTTGTTTTTGGCTTTTTTTTTTTCTTTGTTATTGTTGTTGTTTTGTTTTTTGTTTTTTTGTTTTGTTTTGCTAAAAAAAATTTTTAAAAAAAAAAGAGACAGAGACTAAAACTGCTCAAAATGATCAAAATGCTGTGACCTGGTTTACCTCAGACTTTCTAAAGATATCTGCTTTTCTGAATTTACTATTTTTAAGTCATGCACTTTGCAGTGGGAAAACAGTATTTCAAAAGAATGGTTCAACTTAATTGACCCATATAACTTGTGGTTTTAAACTCGGGGTGTTTATAGGGGTTGTGTCGTCATTAGGGGGATTTTTCTCTTTTTACAGTCAGCTGTGCCAATAGTCTCAGCTTGACGCCACAAAATTCATGAATTCAATTTGTGTAATTGTGGTTCTTCTCAAAAGAATTATAGTCCCTGGAAAATTATTTATTGGGTTTTGTACTTAGTAAGTAAGAAAGTTAGTAAGAAACATTTATCCATAGAGCACATGCTTCAGACTAAAAAAAAAAGGGCAAAGATTGTTTTTTTTCAGTGGTAGCAAGGTATGGAAATTAACTCAGATTAGTCTTTGAACAGAGAATTTAACTTTAAAGTGTTTTAAAAAATATGAGATGATTTATAGTTTATCTTTTTAGTTTTGAAACTTAAGCTTGACAATATCACTTTCAGATTTTAGTGCAGGGGAAGATTACTCAAGAGAGGAAGCTTTAGTGCTATAACCATTTACAGCTTCCAAAAACTGTTAACTTTTACATCAAACGGGAACCAAAAGTGAGGAAGAAGAAACAAACAAGAAAAGTAATAAATTAAAATGACTACTTTACTCACAAAATAATTGAAACTGAAATGAAACCAATTTCAAAACTACCATCAATATATCTAAACAGGTTTCAGTAATCAAAGATAACTTTAGAAGTTAAAAAAAAATAGGCATAAGAAAAGGTGTCAGCATTCAGAGATTTAAAAGGCAAATTATAACTCTTTCATATCTTTCAGCCTTTTCTGAGGCAATTATGTGTCTTTAAAGCAAAATATGAGCATCAAAAACATCTCTGTTTATAAGGGGCCAACATCTGCAGTAATGACAAGGAAAAATGTTAATTGCTTAGTAGTTTCAAGGCTAAAAAAAGGAAAAGAAATAACATTGCTTTTAATTTCCATCATTGCATCACATCTTTCCCATATATCATGCAACTAAATGATAAACATTAACTTGAAAGCAAAGCAATAGTCTTCCCGACGTCCTTGATGGCCATAAAGTACAGCCAAAAGGAGAATACTTGGTTTAAACATTCAGATTATGTGTTTTTAAATGAATGCCATTTGATTTTTTTTTTCTGTTAAATTTTTTAGATCTGCTGCTGAACAGACTGAAAGAAAAAGTGTTGAATACGGCGATGGAGACAGAGACGAATACGGCTCCAGAGTATAGTTCATTGTTCTGGACTTCCAGTTCAAAAGATCTCCATGAACCATTGTCCCTTCACATCGCCTTTTCTGTTTTGGTCAAATTGTCCTATGGCTCATTTTGGACATTTATGGATGCATGCAAGATCACATAAGTACTTTTGCACGCAGCTCTAGGATTTTGGGAAGCCCTTTTTTTCCCTTCAAGCCACAGTCCGGCTTTTCTTTGCTGTGTTGTGGCAGGCGGAGCATGTTCGGCCTCCATGCTGGATGTTTTATGGTATATGACTACTCCCTTGGAGCGAAAGGAACAGCTGTCCTCTCAGATTCCCTCTTATTTATCTGACAGTGTGGTCAATTTTTGAGGAGATCCACACAGAAGCTTCCAGGCAAGTGGAGTGGGACTTAGAGCTCAACTAGTGAGAAAGTCAGGTCAAGTCAGATCATGGCACTCATTCCACAACACTGTCCCCACACAGTGGAAAGCTCAACCGCAGTCCAAACAATAGCGGGATAGGAGCTGACAGACATCCCTTATGGTTGGATAGTAGGGGAAGGATGGGCTCCACCACATTTTTTACCAACCCTGTACTTAGAGTTGCTCTATGGATTTTATAATAAAAGGGTGCTTAGCTCCAAACAAACGTAGCTCCTTCCCTCGGAGTAATGCTAAGGGAAAAGAAGGCTTCTGTGTTTTCAGGCTGCATGTGGGCCGACTCCTAAGCTCCGTCCGATCACAAGACTAACTTCCCAGAGAGCCTGTCAGTGTGACGGGTGCTGATACAGAGGGTCCACTGAAAAGTTGTTACATCATCACAGCTCCTTCTGCCTTTATTATATGCATGAATTCCCTTTCAATCAGTGTAAATTTTTCCAAAGCTTATGTTTTTTTTAACTCATTAAATATCATTGCCCAAATATTAAATAGATTATGGCGTAAAATAAGAAAATGACCAGGTAAATAATATTAGATCACAATAATTTCATCACAATTAAATCTTACTGTAAGATATTCAGTCATCTTCAATGAAGTGTTTTTGGGGCATAGTTTGTTTTTTTTCTGGTTGTACCTTCTAGCTGCATTTCATTGTTGATATCCTTATGTGTTGTTTTTCATTAAAAATATGTCATGACAATGGCTAGGTTTTACTTGCGTGATGCATGATTTCCTTTGCACTTTCATTGTGTGTATGTATTTTAAATAACTGATGTGGAAAATAAAAACTTGCTTGTTTTCAGAGGAAACCCGTTACTGTTGCATCATCTTCTCCTAAAGAGGTTGCCTATCACATATAGACAAACAACCGCACACACTCACTATTATGGGCAATTTAGAATCACAAATGAATCAGAGGTGAACGTGTTTGGACTGTGGGAGGAAGCCCGAGCATCCAGAGAAGCGCGGGGGAGAGCATGCATAGATCACTGTAGCCACTAGGTGGCGTCCAAGATACAAGGTCAGCCTCAGTACACAGCATGTGTGGAGAAACTCAGTAACAACATTTAAATACGTCACTGTGAAGCACTTCAGTTGTGCCTCAGCTATGCATTCTCTGTGTTGTGGTCTGCAAAGGTTTTCCCCGCAAATCTGGGAGTTTATAAAGACAGAATTTGAGAATTTTGTTGTTCAAATGTATAAGTTCATAAAGTCACGAGTTCAAATTTCTCTCGTACAAGTTCAGATATATGAAATTAGTTTCAGATTTTTTTTTCTTTGCAAATTTTCAAGTAAAGTAATACATTCTGAGTTTATTATTGCCATTTTTTTAAACTTAATAATGTCTTTTTTCCCTTACAATTTTATCCCTCACTCTGCTGCAGAATTAGGCTTATACATCTACTCAGTTGGCCCTAATGTGGCATTGTGTCAGCTTAAATAACCTTAACAAAATGTAGTTTTGCTTGATAGATTACCTGTCCTTTCTCAGCTTGGATTTGAGCTTTGGATTGATAAATGTAGCCTGTTTTTGTCTAACAGATAAATGCATTGACAGAGATGATCTTTAAGGGGTCAGAACAGATGCAAAAAAAAAAAAAAAATCTTTCGTCTTTTGCATCTGTTGTACACACATTCAAAAAATTAAGACCAGGCCATACATTAAATAAAACAGTGCAGACACAGTTAATTTGTACTTAGAGTCCTTTAAGTCTTTCAGTCTGTCGGTTGTTGAACAGTACTGCCATCTAGTGGCTACTAACTTTAATTCCAAATTAAACAACAACCTTTTACTTCCGGGTCTTAGTTTGACGTTCTGCGTTTCGCTGTGGCTCCTTCAGATCTGCAGGTTTCTGTGTGTTTGTGCTTGTTTCAGGATGTATCACCAGCCTGTGCTGAAGAACAGGCGCACTCTCCTCGAGAGGGCCGAGAAGTTTATCTCTGACATTTATTTCACTGACTGCAATCTGAGGGGACGGTAAGGCTGCACAGATTCTGCAAGAGCTGACCAAGCAGCTGGAGTTTAGTGTCTCTTTCATTCATTTGATATCATGCACTTTTCTTCAACCTTACAGTGTGCAAAAGAGACGAAACGTTTACATCATGAATCCATGCAAACAGATTTGCACAGAGAGTCGCAGACAGAGTGTTTGAGCTGTTTGGAATCATATTCCTTAAATATTGAATTTTCAAACCCCTGTGAGGCCAATTAAGATCAAGTTTTCTGATGTGTGGGTAGCAAAAAGGAGCAGGGCTTCACTTTCCTATTGATTTTTCCCCCCTTTGCAGGCTTTATGGAGAGTCTTGCCCACTACAATCCATCTCCTCCTTCCTTTCTCCTAAAAGAATCACATTTACTGAAGCCTGCAAACAGAACTTTGCACCTTATAAAGTTGGTGAAACCTTCGGACCGACGTGAGTGTTTCATTCAGATTTAACACCCTCAAATAATTTATTTCCTCAAATACTGGCACTGAACCAAGCCCAATCCTTGTTGAAGGTGGTGGACGTGCTGGTTTAAAGTGACCCTCACAATCCCTGAGTCCTGGAGAGGGAAGGAGGTGCATCTTCTCTGGGAATGCGATGGGGAGGGGATGGTTTGGAGAGATGGACAGCCAGTCCAGGTAACAATGCAACAGTTTTTAATTCATTCATTTTGCTGAAACATTGTGCTTTAACCACATGGAGACAAGTTTAATATTCAGGTTTTACTTGCAGGGCCTGACAAAAGAGGGTGAAAAGACAAGCTACGTCCTGTCAGAATGTCTGAAAGATGAGGAACCCCACAGGTGGGTTTGTAAAACAAAATTTTAATGCAGATTCTGCAATCCTCTCGAATTATTGAGCAATTTCTTTAAAAACTTTTATTTATACCTCATTCTGTAGTGTCACTCTTTATGTGGAAATGGCCTGCAACGGGCTTTTTGGAGCTGGTCAGGACTCCATGATTGCAGCTCCGGACCCAAACAGGACATTTTCGGTCCAAAAAGCTGAGCTGGTGATATTCAACAGGGATGTAAGGACCCTGCTGACTGATTTTGAGATGCTTGTTGACATTGTTAA
Organism: Zenarchopterus dispar; assembly: GCA_028564865.1. NCBI lineage: Eukaryota > Metazoa > Chordata > Actinopteri > Beloniformes > Zenarchopteridae > Zenarchopterus > Zenarchopterus dispar. Next base: position 6,980,255 of record JAOWBL010000021.1, on the reverse strand, counting down.
GGTACCGTCACTCAAAACAGCTCACGATGACACATGAGCACATTGGAAAAAGTTTGGTGACAGTAAGCATGACATCCCACACCCCTCCTAAACAGGAACTTGGAGAAGGAGAACAGCGAGGGTATCAGGCGCTCTTCACTGTCAACGAGATGGTAAACCTGTGTGACCCGACCGATCCCAGCTCTTTCTCAGAAGTACACCGCCTGGCAAGCAGGTTCTTCAGCCAGCAGAATGGAGAGAGCCAGCACACGGTCCATGCAATGGGCCACTGCCACATAGACTCAGGTCCCAGTCTTTTATTTATGTAATCAATACTGTAGCAACTGATAGGCATTGAAACCCATTTCCAAAACACCTGGGGTGTATTTGCATTTTTTTAAATCCTGGATTTAACTAAAAAATTTTGCCAAGAGAAGATGTTGTGATAAACACATTGTTCTTCATAACATGTACACATCTTTTAACATTATTGGTGCCTTCCTGGTTGATCATAACTCAGTTCCCAGTTCAGCTACGCGTGGTGTGTTTTACATGCATCTGGCTAACCACATGGAACGGATCCTTTTTAAATCACGAGCATCCACGTTCGCTGTCGTGAAAATCTAAGAGAAAATGAACATGTTTGACCAATGAATTCATGTTTAGTATCCTCTATCAACAGTATCATTTGGTTGTAAGTTTATGAAATTATTTGCTAAACCCAACAGAAGAAAGTTACAGAGCTCTGGGTTGACTTCTTTTCCCTGATCAACAACAACGTGTGTCAGTTCATGAAGTCTGACTACCTACTCTTCCCATAGCCCAGTTATCTAGTAATACAACGTTATCAAATACGTCCTGTTCTCATTGGCTCCGACTCCATCTCACCACTGTAGTCCCAGGAACTGTTCCCTTCAGCGACCTTGAGTAGCAAACCTGCACACAAAGATAATGAGCATCCTCCCACAAAGTGTTTCAGAGCCCTTTATGCAGGTGCTGCTCCCATCTATGGTTTGTTCAAAACACAGTCTCCTTTATCAGTTACTGTTAGTGGACCCCCAAATCCGTCCTTCCTGTTTTGTTACTTCTACTTGCAGACACTTTTATAAGTTCAAAAAGGTTAACATAAGTCACAGCACACTGAACACACATATTTTTAACTCCTTCAACAGCCTGGCTGTGGCCCTATGAAGAGACCATTCGCAAATGTGGCCGAAGTTGGGTGACAGCGGTCAGTTTAATGGATAAAAACCCTGATTTCATCTTTACCTGCTCTCAGGTAAGCCCATGATGATATGGCTTTATGAGGCCCAACAAATCTTAGCAATCTAGTCCAGATTATTACGATTTTTCTTTTGCTTCAGGCTCAGCAGTTCCAGTGGGTGAAGAGCTGGTATCCAGGACTCTTCTCCAAGATTCAGCATTTCGTGAAGAAAGGCCAGTTTATTCCAGTTGGAGGAACATGGGTGGAAATGGTAAACCTGAATAGAATTGTGCTTTTTTTCATGTTATTTTAGGACTTCTGCTGATATTCAAGCCTTTGTATGCACACCCACGTCCTTGGTTGACTTTTAGTAAGAACATATTTGTCTTTTAGGATGGTAACCTGCCCTCGGGTGAGTCCATGGTCCGTCAGTTTCTGGAAGGTCAGCGGTTCTTTAACCAAGAATTTGGGATGTATTGCAAAGAGGTAATATTTAGAAATCATATCGACTTAAATACTGAACCTGACTTGCCCTCTGAATGAAATCTCAGCTATGTTTGTAGAGGTCTTAATAAAGAATGCCAACTATGTTCTTTGTGCTCTGCAGTTTTGGCTTCCAGATACTTTTGGTTACTCTGCTCAGCTTCCTCAGATAATGCAGGGGTGTGGCATTACCAATTTTTTGACACAGAAGCTTAGCTGGAATCTGGTCAACACCTTTCCTGTAAGTGTATTGTAGCTATTAACCTTCAACGACAATTGAGAAGTTTTACCTTTTGATTTCAGCTTTGACTTCTGTTTCTCAAAGCATAACACGTTTTTCTGGGAAGGCCTGGATGGCTCCAAGGTCTTAACTCACTTCCCACCTGGAAATTCTTACGAAATGAAAGGGAAGATCGAAGATGTGAGTTTACATTTCAGTACATGTAACTCAACAGGTTTTGAATCTGTGAATTTGCAATCCTCTTTATGGATCTCTCTCCACTTTTTCCCTTGCCCACAGCTGGTAAAAACTGTGAAGAATAACAAAGACAAAGGCAGGGCCAACCACAGTGGCATATTGTTTGGCTTCGGAGATGGGGGAGGTGGGCCCACCCAGTTAATGCTGGACAGACTACGCCTGGTTCAGAACACAGACGGACTTCCCAAGTCAGTCTCTGACCTCATTTAGTTAACTCACAGTGAACAAGCCCAAACCCCTTCCTACACATGAATTAGTCAAAAGTTTTATACTTACTTTTTTTACTCTGACTTCTTGGATGCATGACTTAGGAAGAATTGTCTCTAAAAAAACTTAAATGAAAAGAAATGAGTCATGTATACTGATGTCACCAAAGGGTTACGATAGGAAACACATTGATGTTTTTAGTGGAATGAATAACAAAATTGCAACTGGAGACATTTTTACTCACACCCAGGTCCACCCATCTGTGTTTTTTTAGGATCCAGATGTCCACTCCTGACAAGCTTTTCTCACAGCTCCGTGCTGAGTCCGCTCTGCTGTGCACTTGGACTGGAGAGCTCTTCCTAGAGCTGCACAACGGCACATACACCACACAGGCAAAGGTAGAAACAAGACTCTTCCGAGTCCATGTCCTGGACTAGAGCCAATTCTGTATTTCTCTGTTTTAACAAAAGACGTTGTGATCTACAACAAAGTTTAATGGCTTCTTCTTCCTTTGGCCAAACTGTCAACCAATTAAACACAAGGTTTAAATTATTTGCAAATCGCTGTGTTTCATCTTTATAAACTTTTCACAGAGTTCCAATTAGTTGCACAAGCATATATATATACACAGGGAATAAATATAATGGTCAACAATGCCTCAAAAACATAGTTTTAGTTCTACAGAGCACCTCAAACAAAACCACATTTCACTCTTCATCAATACTGAAGTGTCTCTAGGGACCTGATAAATGGCTTGTACCATGTTTCAGTTAATTGAAATGTTTTTGAATGCTGTGTCCCTTTTATTTTTTAACATTTGCTTTGTGACCTGCAGATTAAGCAAGAGAACCGGCAGTGTGAGACTCTGCTTCATGATGTTGAGGTAGCAAGCAGCTTGGCCGTGTGCCGAAACAGGACGTTTCTGTACCCTCGGGAAAAACTGCAGCAGCTCTGGAGGTTCAAACATAATTTTTGAAAGACAGTTTTTTTTTTTTTAAAACTAATAGTTTTTAACAGTTTCAAATGGTTTATTTGACTTTTCTCTCACAGGCTTCTTCTCCTGAACCAGTTCCATGATGTGATTCCTGGGAGCTGCATCGGGATGGTTGTGGAGGATGCTCTAAAATATTACAAAGGTTTTTTTTTCTTCTTTTTTTACATCAGATATTAGTTTTAAGTCAGAGCCGTTCTTATTTTTAATTCTCACAAACCTTTTAGATATCCGTAGTGATGGGTCTGTCCTTCTGCGGGAGGCGTGTGAAGCCTTGGGGCCTAAGGGCAGCTCTGTTGGTGTGTTCAACTCTCTGCCGTGGGAGCGCCATGAAGTTGTACAGATTCAAGTTGGCACTGATAAACCCAGCCTAGGTGTGTTCGATATTTAGAATATTATGCAGTTGCCCTCTAACACACAAGTTGACGTGTACCTGATACTATCTGTGACCCTTCAGCCTTGGTGAGGGCTCCCAGTGTTGGCATGTCTCTTGTCACAGATACACAGCCGGTGACTGCAGTCTCTGTCACTCTTCAGGTATTTACTGTACATAAACACATGATAAAATTAGTTTTATCATTTTTTCTGTCTGAGTGTCGTGTACCATTACAGGCTGACGGCACTGTCCTTATGGAGAATGGAATTTTACAGGCGACCATAAACAGAGATGGCACTTTGGCCTCTTTGTGTTTGATCAGTGCAAACAGGTAATGTGAGACCGAATGTGGACGTCCGTGAATCACCTGTTGCCACATATGCAAAAATGACCTCTGCTTGTTTCAGAGAAACTATCTCCGACGGCTGCGTTGGCAACCAGTTTGTCATGTTTGATGACGTTCCTCTTTATTGGGATGCTTGGGACGTAATGGACTACCACCTTCAGACAAGGTCTCAGTTGTTATTGTCGCCATGGCATTGGCAGGAATTAATGAAACACGTTTGATTAAATTATTTAAAAATAAAAAATAAAAAATGACCCTTTAGGAAACCTGTCTCGGAGGTGGTGCAGCCAGTTCATGTGGTGTCCTCGGGTGGGCTTCGGGGCAGTGTCAGCTTCACCCTCAGGATAAGCGATAAAAGCGAGGTCACGCAGGAGATTGTCATGGATGCCATGTGTCCTTACATCAAGTTTAACACAAAGGTAAATGCGGCGTTCGAGCAATTCAAAAATGCGCATGAGCAAACACTTTCCTGTAACACGCATTGCTCCGTCTTCCGATTTCAGGTGCAGTGGGCGGAGTCGCACAAGTTCCTGAAGGTTGAGTTTCCCGTGCGTGTGCGCAGCCCCAACGCTACGTACGAGATCCAGTTTGGCCATCTACAGAGACCCACCCACTGGAACACTTCGTGGGACTGGGCCAGGTTTGAGGTGTGGCGCCGTAGTGAAGCTCACTGTAACGCGCAGTGATCTTCACATATGTCTTTTTCCATCAACGTTACAAACAAATTCATGACTGTTAAAAATTTCTGGTGCTGTGAAATGTCTTTTCTTTAGGTTTGGGGTCACAAATGGGCCGACTTGTCAGAGCACAATTTTGGAGTAGCACTTCTGAATGACAGCAAATACGGTTATTCCGTCCACGAGAATACAATGACCTTGTCCCTGTGAGGTTTCCTTTTATTCATATTCACACTAAATTTAGATGCCCACTTCTGACCAAAAGTGGCTTTTGTTCTCAGGCTGAGATCACCGAAGGCCCCAGATGCCACTGCCGACATGGGAACACATCAGTTCACCTATGCAATTATGCCACACACAAGTGGGTTTTACCTGCTTTCTTATGCTGTTCTTTGATAATCAGTGAAACCCGTTAGACACTTTTAACATATACTTTATCATTTCTCCAGGATCATTTCAAGATGCCTCAGTCATCCAGTGTGCTTACAACCTTAATTTCCCTCTGAGGTTGATCCAGTGCAGTCCTGACACGGTACCCTGGAGTGCCTTCTCAGTCACAGAGTCAGTCATACTTGAGACAGTGAAACAGGTATTACACTAAAAACGAAACTAAAAAAAAAGGCTTTTGTATTCACAAGTGTAAAGACTGCTACAATAGTATATGATCTTTTTATAGACAGAGGATGGAAAAGGGATGTTTATACTACGTCTGTTTGAGTCACATGGGAGCAGCGTGACTGCGAATTTGCGAACCACTTTTCCAGTCAGAGAGGCGTGGCAGTGAGTGACTGTATTTTTAATACGTCTGGAGTCTTTTTTTTTTTGTTTGTTTGATTTTCCTCCAAGAACAAAACCTACTTTTGCCTTTCAGCTGTGACCTCCTGGAAAGGCGCGACCCTACTCAGCCAGCCCACATCACACCAGAGGGAATCGCTCTCAACTTCAAACCCTTTCAGATCGTCACGCTCCTGCTCATCCTGTGAGATGTGTTGAAAACAAAACTTTGAGAAATCTCCGGGAATTAGCAGCTCAAATGGTAACAGCAAGAGATTATTTTGCATTCAATCAATAAACAGATTTTGTACAACATCTTCTGTAAAAAATATTACTTTATTTTAAAAAAATGTTCCAAGTATAAAGGTATAAAATGCTCCCTCAGTGGTTTTTATTTGCTGTCCTTCCTGGTCCCTCTCCCACTTCGTCTCTGTTGACCTGCAACAAGAACAATTATCACAGAGAAATGTTTTTTTTCTTCTCTCTTCGTCACAATGACGGGAACATACCTCTAGTTGGTTCTGCACTGGCGCTTTCTTGCCTACGTGTACTTGCTCTTGTTTCACGCTGTTTTGTATTGTTTTCCTGTTTTTTGGCTCTCTCTGACGGAGCTTCCTTCGGCTGTACGTTCTTTTCTTTCTTCGGAGTTTTGGTCACACTTTCCTGTTTGACAGCCTTCTTCCTTGTGCCGACAGAGCCACTTCTGGCCACCTGAATGAGTCAAACTATCGTTAGTTACACCTGCAGACTTCACTTCAGCGCAGCAAAGACGTGACTCTCACCTTCGTCCTGGCTGTGTAATCGTGGTCGTCTTTTTTCTTTGCCCTCTTCTTCGCCTTGGGTGACTTTGAATCTTTGGAGGGGGAAACAAAAAGAAATTCAAGTCTGATTCTTATGTAAACTGCAACTTAAACCCTTTGGAGCAGACGTAATACTTGCCTTTGGGTGCCATGGGGCCCGGATCTCCCTGAAAAGCCGTGGATATTAGTGTAAGTGGAAATCCTTTGACAGAGATTTACAAAAACGTTTTCTTTTGCTCACCTTAAACCACATAGTTCTGCCATTGTGGTCCCTGATAGATTTCATTCCATCTACGTAGTAACACTGCAGCCACGCCTCAAATGCAGAGTAATCTGCTTTCTCAGGGTCATAGCCCTTACCACCTAAGACACCAAATGAGTCATTACTAACAGGAAGCCTTCATGAGTAGACCAGACAAACACACAAAGACCCACCAAGACTGACCACTTCCAGGGGTACTGTATGACAAAGCCTGAGTAGGTCCCCTTCCTCTTGTTTGATTTTCTTCTTAGTCTTCTCATAAGAATAAAGACAGATATTGTTAGAAGATGCAGTGGTGCGGTTTCTTCAGCTGATGTGAAGAATTTGCATCCTTGCTCTTTCACCTTTGTCTCTGTGATCTTATTTTTCAAAGGCTTCTCATTCTCGAACAAATCGTCTGTCTCAAGGCCTTCCAGCACCTCGCGGGCAGACACAAACGGTGGGATGTTTAACCTTGAGTGGGGGGAAAAAATACTTTAGGCTCATTCTTTCACAAAACAAAAAGGCTATTTTTTCCACAAAGAGTGAATAATGATGACTTCCCACAGAAGACAGTTGAAAGTAATTGTTCATGTTTCTTCTGATCTGAGAAGTCGTCCTTGGTTTGAATCATTTTTCACAACATAAAATCTGGTCAGACCTTTTCCTTAAGACCCTCAAAGGACCTTTTTTTTTGTTTAAGCTTGCTTGAGTTCATAAATCATTATTTTAATAGACCAGCAAGACTATTTCTTGTTCACTTTTCTTGGGAAGCTTCTGAACGGTGCACACAGTTTTGTGTTTTTATTTTTTTCCAGTATGACATGAGTCAGCTGAGGTAAAACAGATATAAACTAACCACATGTGCAGATCTGTGAAAATATGCATGTCCCTGCAAATGTAATTCTAGATGAATGAATGGTTTCTGGTTGTTAAGACACAACAAATAATTTGAAAGTTGAATTGTATTTTTTTATCAATTACGATATGAAAGGTCTGAATGTGTTGGCATTCCCAGATACGATATGTAGAACAAAATCATTCTGCCTTCATCTACGATCATCACCTGTAAAGTATTTCAGCCCTCAGGTAGTTTCCAATACCGTTGAAGTACTTTTGATTCAGCAGGACTTCACAAATCGGCCGGTCAAAGGCACGGTCGGATAGGTGTGACAAAACGTTGTCCCTGCAAAAAGGTTGCATTTCTCAGCGTGATAGTTGTAATTTTAATTGTGCCTGTATCAAGGGAGACTGCCAGATTTACTAACCTGAAGCTTTTATACTCAAACATGATGCACGGCCCCCTGTCAGGCTGCCAAGCTCCATTGGGGTGCCAGCTGCCAAACCTGCGTGCATCCACGAAACTGAGCACTCTGCAGGGTGTTTCTTTGGTGTAAAAACGCAGATGGGCATGTTTGGGAAGCTCATCCTCTCCAGTGAAGCGGAAGTAGCCCGACATCCCAAAGCGAAAGACTATGTCCATGGGTTGTTCCGCCTGTCCTGATTTTGTTCTTTTCTTGGGCTCATCACTCTTGATGGGCGTCAGTGTAAGCTTCACTTCCTTCCCCCTGGAAGTGGCAGTGATGCGATATGCCTCACAGGTGAAGGCCACATCGGGACTTTTGCTGACATCTGATTTTCTGACTGGCCCACTGAACACGACTCCATCACACATCTTGTTCACATACAGGCTGGCCAGGTGGAGCTCTGGTCCCTCGGGCATTTTTTTGTTTTTTTGTTTTTTGTGGTAGAGCAACCGCACAGCAGCTGCACAGAATTAAACATTCATGATTGCAAAACATCAGTGGCAGCTGCATACAGCTCTGTTTCATATTATGAAATTAAAAACTTGGTATGCAATTATGGAGCAAATTAAGAATATTTTTAGATTATTTTTTTCTAAACCACCACATTCAGCACCACTGCAGAGAAACATTTTACAGACAACTTGGGAGCATACATTGATACACCTGAATTGGTGCACTGACTTAACATTAAAACACATGGCCTTGACCTGAAACAAACATACATTCAGCAGTGTTGTGTGTTTTTTTAAACATTTAACAGTGGTCTCTAATCCAATTCCTCCACTGTCCTGGATGCTTTAAATACTTTCTTGCTTCAGCTCACTAAATTCAAATGAATGGATCACCATCAGCTTGTCAAAGTTTCTACATATCTGGTAATGACTCCTTTATTTTGAATCAAAGACACTTATAAGACATGCAAGGCACTGCCCCCCCATCCCCAGGAAATGAACAGGAAAACACTGATTTAACACAAGCTGAGCAAAACAACAAAGTGGAAACAACATTTGTATTGTCTGTTTCATCTTTACGAGTGCAAAACTTACCCAAACTAAGAAATAACCGTCGAAGTAAAAAGTGCAACTTCTTTATACTCGCTAGGGCTGCAACCAGAAATGTTCACACAGGAACAGAAGTTGCCAAAATGCTTCAATAACGTGTGTGTTATCAAACATGTTATGCAACATGCAAGCACCTCGTCTGCCATTAGAAAATGTCGCGAGATTACAAACCACTTGTTCGCGAAGACGTTTGACGGGACGGTGTTTCTTTTTCTTTTTTTTTTTTTTTTAAAGGATAAATTCAGTCAACTTATTACGAGCCGAAACTACCAGATACAGAGGTGGACTACCAGAAACAGAACAGAAGAACAGGAAGTTATTAACGACATAATAAGCGGAAACTGCCCGTATGAGGCATTATGGGATATGTAGGCGTTTTGGAGACAGTCGAAGAAAAGTTCTTTACAGTTTATTATAAGCTCATGAAAGTAAAACACAGATCAACAATATAATTTAAATTGAAAACAGTAAAGTAATATGATAAAAAATTTAAAGAAAAATGACCACTGAAGGGTCTTAATTCACAGACAAATTACATAAACTGGAAACAACTATGCAAATTATTACTAAAGTGGCAAAAAAAATATAAAGTATAGGAATGAGTCTGTCACTTAACATTTGAGATTACAAAATTCAAGCAAAATAGATAATACTGTACAAGGTGTAAATATGGCACTTTTGGCAGCTGTTATTAGCATCAGTTGTGTCCAGCTCTTCATTTGATCCCCTTTCTTTATTGTAGCGCATTCATCATGTTCTGGGCTTGCTTGAGTTCTGTATGAACACAGAGTGAACACAGTTAATGTGACATTATTCTTGCTGATAACAGAAAAATATCCAAAAGGAAAACTTGAAGATAGCTGTGAACTGGCAATAATAGAAAGAACTGACCAGCAAGCAGGACTCTGAACTTGTCAGCAGAAACTGACACAACAGTTGTCTTTGCAGAGCCTAATTCTTCCTGCGTCTGCAGTTTTAGCTGTAACAGCGGTTCATTCACCTCCCTCAGCTCACTTGAGCTCAGCGTGTAGTCAACGCGCCATGACACAGAGTCTAGACGCCCCACTGAAAGTAATTACAAGACAAAATAGATGCCATTCCGCAGTCAGCACTCACTCAGCAACATCACTGTGCTTACATGGCTTCTTCACGGCTTTTTCTTTGAAATGAGGAAAATAGATATACTTGCATCTCAAGCTGGTTTCCCTGAGCTTGTCTTGAAGTGCAGAGTGCTTGTCTTCATATGATTTGCACAGTCCTGTAGCATGTTCTAAGGAAATTAGGCATTTCACAACATTAAGATAGGTACAATGTCTAGACAAAGAAAAAGCAATCACAAACCATGAAAGAAAAGTGGTGTAAAACAACCTGAAGCTGGCAGACAGCCAGTGACTCAATAACATAATGCACCACAATCCATCACCCACTCCATAACATTCTCCTTATTCTACATCGTGCTGAGATTAAGTTGTAAAAACAGCACAAGGAAAAAATAAAAAACAAAAAGAGCAAACAAACATGGGAGAGAACAGACATGAATGTTGAACAAGGAAACTGCTTGTTCAGCAAATTAGGATATATTTTATTAAATACAATTCTGAGCTCATGCTTATATTTCATATTAAACTGTGCAGAATTTTCTGATGTAAATTCGTAATCTTGGTATCTTCAGCTTTTCTAGATCTGTGTCTCTTCATTTATTTCTTATTACTTTGGGCAGATTGATTAGATTATGTTTTTTCCAGCTATATTCTTATTCAACAACCAACCTGAGTTTGCTCTTGGCATTGAAAAAAAAAAAAAAAATCCAGCATGGCAAGGTGTCTGTGCCTATGTAACAACACATGCTGCAGCATAGTCATTTATTTTCTTCTGAGACTTTACAACCAACCTTTAGGCAGACCAAGTTGCTGCAGCTCACTGGACAGAGAATCACTGTCGACATCATGCTTCGCCGCACTGGACAAAATGAAGCTAAGCACTGCCACACTAGCTTTGATGTCTCCGCTCTCTGAAAGAGAAATAAGTGATTTCATGTAATTGTACATGTTCTTTTTTTTAAAATATATAAAAACAATTGCTTCAATGCCTCACATCTAATTACTGTGACTGTTCTTTGTAAATAGATTACTGGGAAACACTGTTGTACAAACTACCAAGACCAATAACTGTAGTTTTGACAACAAAATCTTTTCTATTCCTGAACAATATTGCACCTCAACAGTTCAGTACCTGCTAAATTTTTTCTTCGCTGAAAATTAGACATGTTTGGAGTGCAGTGCCCCAAACGCTTATAATACAGAGTCGTGTTATACTAGCATTAACTTGCTGAAATAAACAAATTGGTGCCTGAAAAAGCTGCTGCCTGAAATAAATGAAATAATGAAGTCAGGTCAAGTGATGATAACCTGGATAAATATAAGAATCTGGGCCATTGTGCAAACCTCAGCTTATCTATATTTTAAACATATTATTTACTGTCAATTAGTTTTCAGCTTTATGTTGGGAAACAGGGATTTGAGAGAATCCATCTCCACAGTTGACTCTTAGTAATGTTGACATTGTATGATTACCTAAATATTTTTCTTAAGCGCAAGTACTGTATGACAAATATTGTGCAGTACTTTTTAGTCTGGTATAAGTATTTCACAGGTTACAGTCATTAGATGCACTAAATATTTGAACTTAACATGCAGTGATCTCACACACCTTAGTAACAGTCACTCAGTCTTCACTCATTACAGAGCACATTTAAAATATTTCCAACATTATGAAGAATGTGATATAATAATCAAATATGATACTCAAAAAGGATCAACTACTCATACTTATAACACTATACAGTTTTAGCAGATTATTTTAGATGCAGAAAATATGAGCAACTTACCAAACTTTGCATCTGAAGTTAGTTTTGCAACTTTGTCATACTAAAAGAAGACGAAACAAAAAACAAAATTATCTGTGCTTTCTTGCAACCTTGACGTCACATGATCAACATGGGATTTATATGTTCAAAAACTTACATCGATACCTTCCCCGAGCAAATCCTTCATTACTTGACCACAAAGGAGCTTCATTTTGACACTCGACTGTTGAATAAATGGGGATGAAGACAAAGTTCATTAACTTGAAATCACTGAAATAACTACATACTTTACAGCATCTTGATCACGTGTCCGAGGTAGCTGTTCTTACAATTTTTGCTAATGTGCTGATTTCTGCAAGTACCCAGTCAGGGCAGTCCAGATCTCCACAGAAACGGAACCGCTGTAAAAACAAAATAGACAGATAAATGTACAAACATTACAATAACGAAAGTCACAACATTAAACCACTAGCGGTACATCATTATAGGCTACTAGCTTTACATGCTAACGGCGTAGATACAGTGCATAAATCGTACATAATTAGGTTAATTACCCCTTAAGACACTTGTAAATAATACATACCAATTACCAGCTAATTTAAGTGGGTAATAAATACTTAAAATATGGTCAAATAACATAATAACTATGAAAATACCTACCATGGCTGTCAGCGACAAACGAAAACAGGAAGATGCGACTGCTTTCTCTCATTTGATTGGATGTAAAATGAAAGGAGGCGGGGCGTCTCAAACAATCAATCAAACTTTATTTGTAAAGCCTTTAACGCCCATTAGAATGACCAAAGTGCTGTACACAGTACATTTAAAGATAAAATAAACCAGAAAAATAAAATCATCGCATAAAACAATAAAAGTAAAAGATAAAAGAGTATAAAAAGAGAGGGCTGGGCTAACGATTCTGCTCTCTGGTATTAAAAGCCAATGTAAAAAGATACGTTTTCAAAAGCGATTTAAAATCAGTCCTGGCAGACCTCAAGGGAAGAGGGAGACGATTCCAAAGTTTAGGAGCTGCCACTGAAAAAGCTTTGTCTGCCCGAGTCACCAGTCGAGGCCTGGGAACCATCAAGAGCATCTGATCTTCAGATCTCAGAGCTCTACGAGGATGGTGACTATGCAGGAGCTCAGAAAGATAAAAAGGTGCCAGATCATGTAAACGTTTAAAAGCCAAGAGTAAAAGCAGGTGAATTCTGGACCAGCTGGAGGCAGTGGAGAAAAGACTGGTCCAACCCAGAATAAGCAGAGTTGCAGTAGTCTAGTCTGGAGAAGATAAAAGCATGAATGACTCTTTCAAGAGCATCATAAGGAAGATAAGGCTTTTATTTTACTGATTAGCCTTAAATGATAAAAACTAGACTGGATTACTGCACTCACCTGTCTATCAAATTTAAAATTATTATCTAAAATAACCCCAAGATCCCTAATAAAAGAAAGGTTAAAATCCTAATGCATCCTGTGGGCAGGCCATTTATCCCCAAAACACAAACTTCTGTTTTATTATCATTTAAGCAGAGGAAGTTTAGTCCCATCCAAGTTTTAACCTCCTTTAAACCGTTCTGCAAGTTCTGTAGACACCTGGCTCCACCAGCATTTACTGGTAAATAAACCTGCATGTCATCTGCATAACAGTGAAAACACGTTATATTATTTTTTAAAAATGGACCCCAAAGGAAGCAGATACAAAGAAAATAAAAGCGGGCCTAGAATTGAGCCTTGAGGTACCCCATATTTAAGTGGGGCCAGTTGGACAGAAAAATGTCTGTCAGATAAGTAGGACCTAAACCATTTCAGTGCAGTGCCCTTTACACCGAGAGACTGCTCTAATCGTGATACTAAAATGTTGTGATCCACTGTGTCAAAAGCAGCAGTGAGATCAAGAAGAATTAAAATCGATTTAGACACGTGACTCTCTCAGAGCAGAGTTTCACATTTGGATGCAGGCATAGTCACAGTTATGTTTGTGGGTAGTCTACTTTTGAGATTAACTTCACTAAAGTAGGTGACCTACGCTATAAGATCGAACATATATGATTTAAATGAAATCCTGAAGCCATAGACAGATTATTAAACAAGGGTTAATTGAGTCTAATATTCAAACTGAGTACCCTTTTACTTATCAAACTGAACAACCTCCTTCACAAATTCCTTACAGAAAGAACTGGTATGCCCCGATTTGGCAATTCTACATTTATTTGGATGGATTTCTTTTCTTTATGTGGGTGTTTTGTGTCTAATGTTCTTATTTTTTTGTGCTAAGTTAAAAGGTCTAAATCTCCCTTGATGAATCAGAGAGGGGGCTCTTTGAAAAAGCTGTGATACTAAAGATCCTCACTAGATGTGCCATGGAAAATAGATATGTCACATTTTATTTCAACAAAAAAAGAAGGAAAAAAGCTTTGACAAGGGAGGAAAAGAGTTTAGTATTTCTAGCATTAGTATATTATTCTTTATCTATCTATGTTTCTATCTATGTATCTATGTATCTATCTATCTATCTATCTATCTATCTATCTATCTATCTATCTATCTATCTATCTATCTATCT
>JAOWBL010000021.1:6948621-6965802 GCA_028564865.1 Zenarchopterus dispar | reverse complement strand
ATATATTGCATAATTTTGAGTTTGTATTGAAGAATATTTTAGCATATAACATAAATAATAGACAGTGAAGGCTAAGTCAGTTACTATCAATGTTTTCCTTCACTAATATCTGCTTATTGATGCTTTCAGGTGCAGAAAATGGCAAGAAGGCTCCTGCGGCTACTTGCCTTGTGGACGGTTGTGATTGGCACAGCACAGTGTTGTCCAGAGTCTTGCACCTGCCAGGATAAAGTTACCCAAATGTTTGCCAATTGTGCTAGTAGAGATATCCTAACTGTGCCTGTTGGCTTGCCCTCCAATATTACCACTCTCAGCCTTACAGCCAATAAGATCAAAATACTGACAAGTAAAAGCTTCATTAATACCACCCAGGTCACCTCTCTCTGGCTGTCCCACAATCAGATTGTCACCATAGAGACGAACACCTTAGCCCCTCTGGTTCAGCTTCGCAACCTGGACATCAGCAACAACAAAATTGTCAGCTTTCCTTGGGAAGATCTGCGGAACCTCACGGCTCTCCAGCTTCTGAAAATAAACAACAATGAGATGTCCAGCCTTCCAAGGGATGCCTTTTCCACACTTAAAGACCTGAGGTCACTCCGCATTAACAACAACAAGTTTACCACCATCGCGGAGGGAACCTTCAGTGCCCTCTCTTCCATGTCCCTCCTACATATTTTCAGCAACCCTTTCACTTGCTCCTGCAGCCTGGAGTGGCTGAGGGATTGGATCACAAACACCAAAATTTCTGTCCCAGACTCAAATTTAATTGTATGTGAAGCCCCTGGTCATCTGAAAGGTGTGATGGTTACAAAGATTCCTAAACTGGATTGTGAAGCTCCCATTGTTAGCTTAACGTATCAACCAAACATAGAGAACACTGATCTCTATGAAGGCGTCTCGGTCATCTTGAACTGTGAGACAAAAGGAAGCCCCAAGCCGCAGGTCAGCTGGGAGGTGACTGCGGGCAATCAAAATTATCTGTTCCCCTTACCTTCCATGGGAGAAATCAGTGATTTACCAATAAATGATAAAACAACCAACAGCAGATTCCTCGTCTTTGGGAATGGCACTCTCATCATCCCTCGAATGAGTAAAAAGGAAGATGGGAGTTACAGCTGCTCTGCAATGAATGAGTTAGGTAAGGCAGAGAGCAGTGTTAAACTGGCTCTGGCTGTCACCCAAAGTCAAGGCAGCAATTCAATCTCTGATGCAACTGTGGACAAGATCCGTCCATCTGCTAAAAAGCCCGGAGATCCCAAAGTCTCCAAAAACAATGAAATAAACTGGGCTAAGCATGGCGAAAAGATAAAAATTAGCCCTGATGGTGCAAAAGACCAAATTGTCATTACAGAGCAGGCTGGAAGTTTGCCTAAGGACACCACCTTTGCAAGCAAGTGTGGTGTGAAAAGAAGCAGTGAATACATATCCAACCACGCCTTCAACATGACTCTGGATGACCTGAAGCAGTACACCTTTGACTTTGGAGTTATTGCATTAGAAGTATCTGAGACGGAGGCCAAAGTGCAGCTGAATCCGCTGCAGCTTCCTAACAGCAAATCGAACCTCCATCTCAGTCAAACTGATACTCAGGAAACAGTGAATAAAGAGCCTGTGGGTCTGCTGCAGTCTTCACCCAGTGAGGGTGCAGTCAATAAGCTTTACCTCTGTGAAAAGACAGGAAATGGACACTCCTTGGTTCAGTGGTCCAATATCGAGGAGGGTGTCAATTCCTACCACTTCCATGGTTTACAGCCTGGCACCAATTACACTCTTTGTCTCACCTATGGGGGGAAGGACTGCCAAGTCCAAGTAGTCTTCACAACTAGGAAAAAAATTCCCTCCCTGCTTATCATCGTGGTTGTAAGCATTTTCCTATTGGGTCTGGCCACTGTCCCTTTGTTGGGAGCCACCTGCTGCCACTTATTATACAAGTATCAAGGAAAGACCTACAAGTTAATCATGAGGGCTCAAAATACGGATCAGATGGAGAAACAAATGACAAGAGATTTTGATCCTAGGGCGTCTTTTGTGGAGTCAGAGAAAACCTTCAATCCCAGCGAGATAGGCGAAGGGGAGGCGGAGGTGGAACGAGAGGAAGGAGAGGAAGGAGAGGAAGAGGGGGAAGCCGAGGGGAGCGTGGTGACCGAGTCCATCCCCGGATCGTCATCCAAAACTAACCAAGAGGATTTTGAAATGGGATCCGAGTACAGTGACAGATTACCGCTGGGAGCTGAGGCCGTGAACATCTCGGAGGAAATCAACGGCAACTACAAGCAGCCCAGCCGCTGAGCGCCGCGGATTCCCGCGAATATTCTGTAAAATAATTTACTTCAAAGTAGCCTACATTCAAGCAGGTAACTCATGCATCATAGTTACAAGATGAAAAAAAAAATTAAAGCGTAAGATTTAAAAAAAAAGGAAAAAAAAAAGATTCGCTAAGTTTTTACCTCAAAAAGTCCTCCTCCAATCAGCAAGATTGTAAATTGATTCATGGTACTTTGTGATATATAGTGGGATTGAAACCATTAACTAGTGTTTACAACAAATAACAGATTAACACCGTTTTTTTTGCAAGCCTCAAAAATGAGAGGGAAGCAACAAAATGTTCACCTTTCTGTAGGCCACAGACACAAATGGGCAGGAGCGCAATTTACGCAAAAAACGTTTTGGCTCGAAGACTAAAGGGAAAAATCAATGGTAGCTATTACATTTATAATCACTTCGTGGAGCACAAAAACAAGCTAAAGTGCCATATTTTTTAAAGCCATTTTCAGTAAACTGCCATCAGGGTCTGATAAATCTTAAACTGTGTGCGTCCGTGCAGGGCTTCAGGAGAGCCAATTAACATCCACTCAGGTTGCCGCACTCCGACTTCTTTAGACCTATGGCAAAGAAAACTAGTCACGCATTCGGTTGATTTTTGATAAGTAAAAAAATGATTTTAAAAAACAGATTGCAAATATTTAGACTGTTGCTTCGGACAGCGCACACTGCGCCCTGCCCGCCGTTCCGGAAAGTCCAGATTGCGCTCCCAGTTGCGCGCTGTGCTTGAAGGGAAAATTCCAGGTTATTTGCGAATAAAATGTTGTTTTACGTAACGTATAAGGCTTTAAAATGTGCGACTTTAACCTCTGGATCGATGGGTGCTTGCTGTACTCTTGCTTTTTACAACGAACTTGTCCCTGGCATGTCACACGCATTTCCTTGTGGGGTTTTCTTAGTGTAGTCTGTAGGATTTTAGATGTGACTGTTTAGCTGTGATGTAACGCCAAGTGAATTGAAATTATTCTTTTTTACGACTGTTTCAGTGAAGTCTGAGGGGGAAAGGCTCACTGAGTGACTGGCGGCTTCACTGTCTTGTAATTTGATGCATATACAGTGAGTTTTTGTGAACCATGTTATAAAACTGGAACAAAAAAACGTGTCTCTTTGAGATTTTTTTATATGATTTTATGTAAGTGGAATTAATAAAACGTATGAAACCGTACAGACTATTTGCTTTTGTCTGAATTTACCTCGCCTTGCAGACTGTTGGATGTCGAATTCACCTTTTTGTGAATTACCCCGGGAAAAACAGGAAATGAATTAAATAATTGAAATAAAGTATAATACATTGGAATCCGAGTCCACAATAAATTTGAATGATCAAGTCTCTGGTTATATGCTGAGATTTTATCCCCATTTGTAAGCTTGCGTCTTTCTTTCTTCCTTTCTTTCTTTCTTTCCTTCGTTATAGGTGTATATGCAAAAACTGAAATGCCACTTCTCCTAATCGTCTCTTTACTTTTTCTCTTCAGTTTCTGAAATATTGTCCAATGTATGACTTCAAATGCGAAATCAGACCTGAATTAATGTGTGGAATGAAAAAAAAGATATTTTATGCTTTAGGTTTTTATTATTATTTTCACAGTAATCGGAAGAAAAAAAAAAGTCGGATTTATTTTTTCATATATCATTTTTGCATTACAGTCATTAAAATTTAAATGCAGTAACAAACAATGAAACGTGCCTGAACAGAAGGGAGCTTCGACAACAATAGAAAAAGCTGGTAGCAGCAAACGTTTTTAGACTTGTATGAATTAGAGAAGACAAAGTGTAATATATCCGGTTTCTCTTACTTCAAAAAATAAAATTCGTGCAGGAAAAACAAAAATTTATGAAGCAAAACGCTGAACAGAGCTAAAACAGTAAAAGATCTGCCTGTTAAAACTCTTAAATTTATAAATAGTTCTCTAAAAATAATACCTCCTTCAAAGGGATGCTTTGGTGAACTGTACATCCCTGTGTTTAATATGGGTGACTCTAAATTTGCTGGGTCTCTGCAGAAAAACATTAGATTAACCTAGAGGCTGATAACCAGTGCAAACAGGTGTATCCCAAAATAGGCACGATGTTAAACTACGTTTATTTTCTTTAAATGATTTAGTGCCATCCTAGCTTTTCCATCAGACTTATGCCCTCACAGACAAGAGAACACGAAGAGCAAAGAAAGGACTCACGGTCTCCAAATAAATAGGAAAGACTTGGTGAATATCTCTACATGAGACACTGAGCTATAATGCACTTGTTTTGGCAAATGCAGACATATCTACTAAAGGTTTGGACAAACACTATGGCAATGTCATTTGACCCAAACCAAAAGAAACTGCAGCCGATACAAAAATCAGGGTCACAGTTGTTCAGTTTTCAGCGGTCGCCTCTGTATCCTTGGTCGCTGCTTCTTTTTTGCTTCCTTCCTTGGTGCTGCGGTTGAGGCTTCCATTTAGGAAGCTTTCTGCATTCTGATGTTGGAAGTGCTTCCTGGTGCCCACCAGGGAGGGGTTGTTGACCAGGGTGTAGAGGAGCTGCCAGTGCCTGCGGGCCCTCTTGGCACTGGACACTTTGTGCTGTTTCTTCTCCTGCTGGACCAGCTGGATCCCTGCAGACAATAAGGCATTATGATGACGCTGATGGTATAGTCACGTAGAAAATAACCTCTTTGAGTTTAAGCTGAATGAGATTGTTTTCTGGGCCACCCAGGACCGGCTAGATACTACAGAAAAGAGTAATAATAGAAAGCAATCATTGCCTAATCCTCTAAGCATGGTGGGACCATATCAGCTTGCCATTAACACTCTGAAATCTTAAAACCCCTCGGGCTGCGTGAATATGTATCAGGCAATTAGTGTAGCTCATCTGTGTAATCAGCAACTGAAGAAGTAGTCTCGGTAATATAACAAATGATTTTCTGCATGCAAACAATTTATGCAGAATACACTTGTAATTCAACACCAACTGATGAGTCCTGATGGATTTTTGTACCAATATGTTAACATACTGTATGTTCTCTTGTCAAGATTTATATGTGACCATACCCAAACTGTTTTCAGAGAGTATATATAGTAAGAGGTAAAATAACACATTTAGCATGTTTGTCTTTCAGTAAGAGAAGCAGAGGTTCAGAGTCAAAAGGACAATTGATTTATTTATTATAGCTATGACTGTGATCACCAGCAATGTTTTAAATTAATCCAGGGTGAGACTCAATTTGTTCTGGGTGTATTAAATCAAAACTGTGAGGCTGTCGTCTCAACTGTGAGTGCAAGTCTTTTTTAAAATCTGATTATGTGTCATTAAATCAACTCACGAAGCCATCACATCTTTAATGTGGACATTAGGTGAGCATTTATAAGCTGTACAATGTGTGTATATATATATATATATATATATATATATACATATAATTTTTTTCTCCACCATGAAATCAAATATAATAAGTGCAAACAGCTGCTGGATGTGCCGCCATGCAGGCATAGTTGAAAGGTCCACCAATGTCCAAAGACACCAGCTATACTCTTCTTGTACATCATAAACAATGACAAGATAGTTCACATGAAAGATTTTAAAAAATCAGTATGATATAATAAATTCACCAATCTCAAAATGTGAATTAACTTCAAATGAAAATGGGCTCCAGTTTGCGCACACCTGAACTCTTCTCATGGTGCCCAAATGGAAATTAAACTGACAATACCCCATCAATAGTGTACATGATGTGATTGAGTTGTATATGATGGACTTGAGTTTCGTGCTACAGACCCTCCTCAGCGTCTCGTGACCTCTGTGCAGCTTTGCTCTCCTGGCCCACAGATTGTAGCAGCATCCCACAGAAGGCCTTCATCACGGGGTGGGACTGGCTCACCTCAATCTTCAGATAATGAGCATAGCAGCGGTAGGCTGCAGACAGACACGGGGAGGGGGGATCACTCTGACAGCGCAAAAGCAATAAACACATAGGATTGCACCCCACTCTGGCTTTGAGGTAATCACACATAATGGGCGTCCAATCACACTTCCCTCTTTTTTTTTTCTTTTTTTTAGCACCTGCTTTTCCTGACAACAGATGTCTTAAATCTACAGCCATTTGCAGAGATCGCTGTGCAATTAGTGTCCCTGCACAGCATAGAATACAGATATCATTCAAGCAGGTGTGAGTGAGCAGAAATATAAGGGGTTAAAATGCAAATTTAAAGCCTCTAAGCTGAAAAAAGTGTTTTTTTAATGTAGAAAAGAAACAGCCATTATGTTCACTAATGTGAAAGTATGCTGCTGATATCTTTTAATATGTAAACACTGTGTCTTCAGTGAAAAAGAGAAAATGTAAAACATAATTGAGAGCCAAGACTGGGACACTCACTCGCATAGTAATGCTTTGCTACCTTTTTTCTCCTCTTTTGTGTGCGTGCGAACATCATGCATTCAGTACATGTCTTTGTCAAACTGACAGTCATGCTACAACATGGCATTCAATTTGGACTGATGTTTTTTCCATGCTCAGCATACCAAACAGTGGCAATGTGTCTGTGCTCACCATCGGATCACAATCCAGAATATTTGACTCACCGGGGTCGAATGCCTCCACATTGCGGTTAAGTAGACTGATATCCATGCGTCCCATGTGGACAATGTTGAACAGGGCTGTGATGATCATACGCCACACAGCCAGCAGGACTCCGATCAGAACATTGACAGGAAACAGCAGATATGTCAGGAGGAAGAGATTACCCCTGTAAAAAAAAATGTGTTTGTGAGTGCATCAAGCATGCAAGAAGTTGTCGAGGAGTGACAAACCTAAATATAATGAAAATAATAGATACCTGTTGTTTAAGTCTTTTGTGCCTGCTGCTTTTTTGATGAAGCAAAATCTGGCGGTGATGTGTTGAATCAGTACAGCCAGGATAATCATCAGCCAGAAGGGCCTGAAAGAACAAATTCAAACATTTCCTGTTGTAATGGGCATTTCCTGTGCAGGATCATGTTGCTGACTGCTCTGGCCATCAATCTAAATTAAACAGCCATGGAAAAAACTATTTTGTTTCATCCATTTGAGGCTTTTATCCTTCATTCATTCATCTTTTATACCCATCTCAGTCCTATTCAGGGTCATGGTGGGTACTGGAGCCTGTCCCAGCTGTCATTGGGTGAGAGACAGGGCACACCCAGGACAGGTCATCAGTTCACCATAGGCCCACACAGAAACAACTCAGACAAAGAAAAACCATGCACACTCACACTCATACCCTATAATCAATTTAGAATCACCAATCACCCTAACATGCATGCATTGTGCTGTGGGAGGAAGCCGTGGTGCCTGTATCATCAATTTCAACTAAAACTGAAGGTTTTAATATGACAGACAAGACACATCAGATAATTATGTGTCTGCAAAACAGTTTGTCAAAACATAGAAGTGAAAACACTCACCACATGCTCCACAGTGTCTGAAAGAGAAACAGATTCTGTCTGTGCAGGACGGGTATTATTATGAGGAAGACAGCAACCAGAAGGCAGAGGAAGAACACCATGGTCTGGATGATCATGCCTGCAGGGTAGAAACCAGAGTTTGAGGGCTCTAGACATCTTAAACTGAGCACCTGGTCTTGTAAAGTTATGAAAGATTTACTTGTAAGCTATAAAAACGGAGTTTCTACCTGAGACAGTCACTGGCTAGAAAAATGTATTTCAGAACAATGGTAAAGAAAAAAAAAACTACTGATAATAAGGGGTGATATGCTGAGAGCTTGCTCAGCAGAGCCTGTAATGTATTTACACAACATACTCAGGTTAACAGCATCTCTGAGGAGATAAAATGTATAGACAGTACATATAACAGATATAATCTGTGGTTTTCCCTCAGTTCTCAGTGTGTAATCATACCAAAGCAGATGTGAGCTGCTGTGAAGCTGGTGTATCCCATCCAGCAGACCAGCGCTGGCCTGGATGCCCTGATACTTCGCTGGCAGTTGTACACATTATATATGTCCCCCCTGTACAGCCCCTTCAGATTTGACCTAAAGAAGCGAAAGCACAATCAAGACAATGATACACACAAACTGATTCATCCATAAATGTACAAATTACTTTGTAGATAGAGGAGGCAATTTATGGGAGAAAATAAATGAAATGCAATTCAACACTTGACTTGGAAACCCATTTCTTTTAATGAGATGTTGCCTATGGTGACAGCAGAACATTTCTTATCTTATCTTAATAGCCGGTTTAAACTGTAGCAGCAGTTAAGGCTTAATGGATGCTTTTCTGTCAGGATGATTAGTATTCTGTTATATTGTAATAACCCAAACATCATAATGAAGCAGTCAGAATGCAAAGGGGAATTACAGCTCTTGGAGACGCTGGCAAGAGAAAAGAAAAACAAAAGTAAGAGAAAGAGAGCTATTAAGCCTCTTTCTCGCGACACCTACCGATGCAGAACCATGGAGCGCATGAGCATCGCCAAGTTAACCAAACAAGAGAGAGTCATCGCTGAGATGTAGCACACTGCAGGAAAACCAGAACAAGACAGGTTCAGAAAGTTAAAACTCATTGACTGATCAAAGTACAGCCACAAGAAAAACAAGCTGAGGGAGAGGGGACACGTAGTTATGAGATGATAAGAGTTTTGTTTGTTAAAGAAATAAAATAAAAATGAAAATACAGCAAAATATATACATAAACAAATAAATAAATCTGGAAATAGAAAGACTAATGGGAAAATATAAAAGTACAATAAAAAGATTTTATTTTTCATTTTTAATGTCTATATTTATTCATATATACTTTTTAGATAAAAAAAACTTTCATTCTACTGTAAAGAAGTTGCTGTATTTTCATCCCTATATTTTCTTTTTATTTATTTATTCTAAATTGTTTTAACTTTCATCCCTTTTTATTCATTTTTACTTTCCTTTTCTTTTTCTCCTGTTTTTCAGCTTTCTGTTCTTTAACTTTAGCTCTGAGCCTGTCAGGTTTAAAAATGATTAGACTGTTTTCTATTTGTTTTGTTTTTTTTTACTTAATTATTTGGAGAATATTTTATATATACTTCATACCTCACCTTAACCATTCACCAAAAATTATCTCTGAACACATGTGAGATAGGAAGCAAGTGATATAGTTGCAGAAATGTCATGTGTTTCATCTGCAATTTGGAAGTCTAGATTTTTACAGAGTATATTTTTATTTCTTTTTCTTTCCTTTTTTAAATTGCTGTTTTTCATTTTGCAAAATGTCTCTCAGATGAAATGGGTCTGGTACCGCTCCCATTCACAGCCATTTCCACCTGAGCAGACCAAACCACTCACAGCTGGGTGGGGATGGGCAGACTTTTACGGGAGTGTCCAAGAGCCACTATTCACAACAACCCAGACAGCTCCAAAAACTGCAAACAATACTTCAGATAAACATATTTTTACTAAAAAACTGAGAACGGTCATTCACCAGTGTTCCTCTCCACTGCTTGCCATTTTGGATGTCTTTTGTTGACTTTTGTCTGATTCCTGCTCTGACAACGACATGTTTAATTTCTCTCATTGGCTGGTTGCCTGTCCTATACCCTCCAGGTTTCTTTTGCGTACATTGGTTCTTCTTACTGGAAATTATAGTCAAATAACTATAATTTGACTTTTATAGTCATTTTTTAAATTCTTCGTATCAAACAGAAAAATAATTTGCATGGTTGGCCACCCGTGTCACTGTGGGGTATATGCAATATTTTGAAGCATACAATGTGAACTGTTTTTAATTTACTTGTTGAAAGCTGGAGGCCTTTGTAGCCTCAGCACCAGTCCTAAACTAATTTCCCTGAGGTGAGAATAAAATGTATTGCAATAAAGTTTGTCCTGACTTATGTAAAATACTCCTGAATGACTTGTTAGGGTCACAAAATTTGCTTTTACATCTGTAAGGCATGTCATTAAAATATTGGATTATCCTTTTTTTTAAATATTAATTTCTATATTTTGATGTGCTTGTGGCTTGTAAAAAAATATGTTGAACAAAACAATTTAGACTTGCTTCTTGTTTCACTCACCTTCCACACACCACATGTAATAAACCACTATTCTGACAACTTCACGTCTGTCAGGAGACAGAATAATCTGGAAGCCAGCCAAAACATTCGCAATATCTTCATCGACTCCGTATCGGGCGGTCTGGAGGGTAGGGATCACAGCCAAGATCAACAGAAGACCCATCTGAGAAAAAAAGGACAAAAATAAGACATTTACACACTAGAAAACTTTCTACAGGATCATGACAGTATTAGTAAAGGTTTTTCAGATGTGAAAATAAAAACTGGTCTTTGCTGTTTTAAAATAATCAGTTATCCTCTTCGACAAACTGAAGTCCAGTTGAGGAAATTGTATAAAATCTGATATGAATGTCCTGCCAGAGTTAAAACTGGCTGCAGCCAATACAGATTTTTAAAACAACGCATGTTATTTCAGCTGTATTACAGTAAATCAGCATTTATTACTGCATCATTAAATCAGATGCTGTATTTGACATAATATCCCTGTTATTTCAAAAGTATAATAGCAGACGTGGAAGTTACCTGATAAAGGGTTATAAATGAAACTACACCAGATATCGCCAACTTCAGTGGGAAACGGAAAGCTGTCCCACAAAAAGACAAAAAGTAAAATATTATTAAAACAATGGATGAGTCTAAAACTTATTGCCACATAATCTTACTGTCATAAGCGATTCTAAGAATATTTGCATTGTATATAAGTGTGCATGACTATAAAGAAACCTACAACAATGCCCGTCCAATATTTATTTCAACACTTTCAGCACTGCAATAGTTTTGTTTGTTTGTCTTATTTCTGAAAGAATTTTGTTCTGAACATTCACAATATTGTTGCAGTTTGAGGTTGTAGTTTATTTTCACAACATTATACTGTGCATCTGAAGTATTATTTTGGCTGAATTCAGCTCAGGATTCCTAAAGCTTAGCTTTTTTTTTTTTGGTTTGCTTTCTTGTATCTAAATTATTATTTTGAAAAAGTCAAAGACAACATGCTTACCATCCTGCGGTGTGTAAATATATGACTTAACAGCATCTATTACCCTTCGAGGGAGTTTCGGTTTGTCCATGCCAGACATGCTAAAGGTGAAAGATAACATCACAGTAGACTGATGAGATTTCACAGGAAACACTTTATGAATGAATGAATTGCTCCGATCACTTGTGAATCTTTCAAATAGAAGAACACACATTTTGATTCAAGTAAAATAAAAAGAGGAATAAAAATAAAAAAGGAAACGCATTGTTCATTCGGTAAACTGATATTTAAACAGAATAGAGTAAAGAGAGACCTACATTAACAGACAACCAGTTATAAATCATCTGATAGTAACAGCCTGTTCATGCTGGATAGTGGCGTGGTTAGTCTCTATCACTGACAATTCTATGACTATGTGATTTCTCAGCAATAATCATTTATTAAAGAACCTACTTCATGTCTTGGAAATCTCTAAACTGCATCATGTCTGTTTTCAGTCATAAAGTATCATTTTTAGAATAAAGCACTAAAGCTTTGAGGAGTTTATGGCAAAAGTATAAACGAAAGGATGTATTTTATCAAATTGAAAAGGCTTTTCAATCACCTTATTATTGATATGATTAAAGAGATAAATAATATTTTTCCACCATCTGACTGGACAATCTTGGATGTATTTCAGACTGAAGCTGCATTCACACAGTTTGTCCCTCTGCTGTTAAGTTTCTGTTCCACTGCGTGTGGTGGTAATGGACGTGTAACTGGAGCGAAATGAGTGGGGTTTTTGATAGGGATATCAGGGACGGGAGGGTGACTGTAAAATCCCCAGTGGAAGATAAAATCAGTCCATCACAGGGATAGTTAGAAACCACCTGGTATTTCAGGCCTGACTAGCCAAGAGACAACCTACCTAATGACACTAAAGGGGAGAAAAACCAGTGAGAAGAGAAAGGCTGGACTGGAGATATTATTGATTTTGACACTCAACCTGGGACACTAGTTGCTGAGCAAACTCTGTCATCCTTGTTAGCAACCTGGAGGTGCCTCCACCTGCTGAAGCTAGGTCAGCATTTCTCAGAGTGAAAGTGGTTTCAGAAACACCTCAGCACCTCCACTGCCTCTCTTAATAACTTTGGGCTGAAGCTGAGGACTTTAAGGCTTAAAAGCCTCGGTCTGCGCGTTTGTAGTATCATTTTCACTGTCCTAGTTAACTAAATGCTTTCTAATAAACAATAAAAAAAACCTCAAGAAGTGTCCTTTAAACAAATTTAACACAACTAAGTTTCCAAAAAAATAGGCCATGTTAGGTAAAAGATTGGGTTGAAAACATAGATAAACACTTTAAAAAAGTTAAATGTCTCTTACAGGTGCAGGCAATGCTTACCTGATTTTACTGGCCTTCTTCTCACTCAGCATTTTCTTTACATAGTCTCTATAGTAGCTGCTGCTGAGGTCCTAAATACACAGATAAAAATAAAATTATCAATACATATTGCAAAGGCAATGAAAATGTGACAAAGCTGGAAAACTAGTTGAATGTTGGATAATGGTTGGACGATAATATGTAGGCCTGGATACCCATGAGGGACAACACTGGTGGAAGATCATGATTGCCAGCTTGATAAAGGAAAAAACATCCTTCATGACATCACGACAAGTGAGGAAAACTAAGTGTGAAGCAAGCAAGTCTAACATATTACACACTTCATTTCACATACAAATCCACTGGCTTCACCTAAAGATTTAAACTTTTCATATGTCTCAGAAATAGAAATAACATTAAACTTTGGCTAAAAATATCTTAAGAAGCCAGGTGAATTCAGGAATATCAGTTTTTAATTAACCTATTTTATTAAACCTATTAAACTATACATATATGTGCAGAATCCCAGAAAAGGGTAACATTTGTGATGGATGCCATATGATCTGTAAAATATGGAGAGATGGTGCGATGTGGCCATGCATGTCTCCCAGTGGTGCTGCCCAGTCAGTGTTTATATAGATTATATGACAGAAGAAGGAAGCATTTGCATGAATAGTGATGTGTATGTGGGTCTGATCGTTCAGGCAAATGATAGAGAGCTGGATGCTGCTTGACATTATAGATTTAAAAGAAGATGAAGAAACTCAAAACACACCACAGCAGTATTTTAACTTGCAGAAAATCAAACTAAAGGCAGAAAGAACCACAAACAAATGATATAAAAGAAGGAAACTAATTTTTTGGAGGGGGTTGGGAGTGGGGGGTTCTGTTTGCATTTTGTCACACACAAGCTTCTGTAGCTACTTTGTGATAAAGTGAACTAGGATCAATTCTGCACAAGAGGCTGGGAGAGATGGGGTGGTGGTGACACTAAGTCCAGGCTGTTGCCTCACCAAACTCTGTCAAAGCTATGCCAAGATTAGCATCAAATAAAAAACAGCATTGTGTCTCCTCCTGAAAAAAACAAGGCAACCTTTTCATAATCTGATCAAGAGCATATTGTAAACCAATTACGTCAAATCTCCTTAAAATGGTTATGCCACCAGTGAGCCGTGTGGGCTTCAACATTTTCCGTAAGCCTAGACTGAATGAACACGGTAAGCCCCGTGATTAGCCGGCAGCTTAGAAAAGGTTCCTAAAGTGCAACATTTCAGATGAGATGTTCTACTCTGTAGAGGTTTTTTAATAGCTCAGGCTCACAGTAGATTTGCATTGTTTTGAGTTTGCAAGCAAGCAAAAGAATTACAGTCATATGGTCAGTACAATAGACTTAAAACAGACATGTCAGTGGAAGCACTCTTGGGTCAAAGCTTACCTCCGTGGCATTGGTCTTTTCAGTGCCCTTGAAGCCCTTGAATAGAAGCAGGGGATACTGGAAACTCAGGAATGCCAAGCAAGCTATTTGTGGAAGGCTGGAGAAAAGGGAGTAGTGTTTGTGTATCTGCAAAGAAACAAAAGACAACTTTAAGTTACCTAGCAGTTTGTTCCGAGAGCTTTGGAGCGACACTAAGAATATATTTTGTGTGGACACAAAGACAATCAGAAATGGTTTTGTGTGTCATTGTTGATGCCTGCGTGCTCACTGTACAACACACAAATATCTGACCTGCGACAAAATACAAAATCTATTCTGAATATGTATACTTTTAAAATTTTTTTTCCCTTTTTACTAATAAATAGTATAA
This sequence comes from Zenarchopterus dispar, assembly GCA_028564865.1. NCBI lineage: Eukaryota > Metazoa > Chordata > Actinopteri > Beloniformes > Zenarchopteridae > Zenarchopterus > Zenarchopterus dispar. The sequence goes on along the minus strand of JAOWBL010000021.1, from coordinate 6,951,310 downwards.
TGATTCTTAACATCAGCGTGGGTGTCATTTTGTGATTAAGCCCAAATGCCCCCACCCTGTCCACTATTAAAAAGGAAAGTATTCACTGTGTAGGATTTGATGTCTCTTTTTACTGACACACATTAAAGTGATTACTAATGACAAAGGCTCCTGATTAAGACTAACAGATGGTGGAACTAATTGTTTTGAAGTGGTAGCACAAAAGAGCACAAAAAAACCATTAAAACTTGGAGCAAAATCTGGGATTGGGTGGCTTTGAAAAGCCTACGTGCATGTCCATGAATCTATTTTGAGAGCTCCAAAAGTTCAGTCTTTTACATTTAATGTTGACCAGCCTCGTCTGTTTGTCAGTGGGTTTCAGACCGGATAATGAATCCTTAATACTCTTGACAGACACACAATACAGAGCACTGAGTGTTACAAATGATGAAACTTTACATATCTATTGATGACGCTGACAATTTCGCCACAGAAAAGGATTGCCACTCACCAGAGGTGTCTTGGGACAGTCTATTTTCTGCCAGACCAGAACACCAAAGTGCGTCCATGACAAGAGGCTACCAAGTACATAGCCGACTTTATTATGTAAAGTGCCACATGCCAGGAGAGGGTAGTATAGTGCGGGGTAGTAGAAAACTCCCAGAATCACCCAGTTCTCTGCAAATACAGTAGAGGTGTGTGAAGATCGAGAGCAGGAAGATGTGAGAACACTCTCTTTCACCTGCGCTCTAAAAATAACACTGAAAGTTTGACTGATTGAGAGTGTTTGGCAGCTTTTATTTTTCCTGCTACACTGAAACTTTTAAGATTGTAACATTGTGCAAAGGAGAAATTAAGTCCTTACAGTCTTTTCTTGTGTAATTTCAGACACAAAGGTGCTCAAATGTCTGAGCCAAAAATAATAGACATGCACAGACACATAATTATCCAGTTATATAATGCAGATAGTTAAAAAAGAAAAAAAAAATTACATTCATGCTAACATATTTCTAATGTCTTTTTTTTTTAGGTGGTGGGGGATGCAGAGGTGTGGAATACTTTTTATTGTAACTACAGCATAAAATGCCAAAGATAATGTCAGTCAGGACATTAAGGACACATATTTATTGCAAGTTAGGAAAAACATCTATTAAACAAAAGGTGAATGACAGGAAACTGCAGTCCTGCAAGCCAAGCTCACGTTTGTTGGTGGAGTCTGTCGTGAAGGGGAGGGCGTTTGGGGAGATGAGAAGACCCCACAGTTTGCACAAAAGCACTCCGAACACAGCCACTGCCAGGCCCTTGTGCTGCGTATGGTCCAGGAAGTTGACAGGACTGTGAAATAAAGCAGCAGGTGTTTAACGCTCACATCACCAGACCTACGTTTTTGGCAAAAGGCTTACTGAGTAAATGAGATATGATCAAACCTTGTATGTTTAAGTTATAGCTAAGCTGTTTAGTCGTTGAATTACTATCGACTTAAAGTACATCAAGCATTTTTGACAGCCCTTGGCTTCCATTCATGTTCAGGATAGCATAAAAAATCCCCCTTGACACGTTAACCTTTCTTGAGATTGGAAAACCTGTTAGTTTTCAACTTCCATTAGTCCAGAGGAGGTTCACTGAGCATGAAAACTGTCCTCAGTGCCAAAATCACGTTATTATTGCAAACACTGACACAAGTTACCATCAATGAACACATTTTTTAAAATGGCCAATGAGCATCTTTGCTTAAACAGATTTTAAACTTAGGTGCTCAACAACTAATCAATCAAGTACATTTGTTAAGATAGCGCTGGAGGGTATAATTTTTGCTGGTTTGTTAGAATGCCTGTTGGAAATTGGGAAAAACCTAAATGTAAATCAGCTTCCTAAAACCAGCTTAAGAAAAGCTAGCAACTACACTGCAACACTCTCAATGTCCATGTGTCCTACTTGATTTATGATCCGACAACTGACAACTGAACAAATAAACTAAATGGGTAACTGCAACACTGAGTTTCCACCTCCAATGCCAAATGGTCACCAAGAAGGGTCTTCCCATCTCACTTGAAATATCTAAAAGTTAAAGTTTGCAGTGAAATGAATGGAGCCAATTATATCCAGAGCGAGAGAGAGAGAGAGAGAGGGAGGAGGGGGGAATGCTGTTACCAGTCTGGAAAATGTTAACAGCTTAATAATCTTCATGTGATTTAACTTAACCAAAAAAAAAAAAAAAAAAGTGCAATGAGCCTCACCTGAGTAAACCTGGGAGTCCTTTCTGTCTGTCTGTGACCTTTGTCCGCCTGGCTAAGATGGCTAGGATCAGCATGACGACCAGCTGGAGAAGAAGACATCACAGTTAGTCTCACCTGCAGGCATCTGTGCAGCTGTGGCGTCTCCAAAGTTCAGACCTCACTCTGATCCACACTAAAAAAAATGATGAAAGTCCACAAAAGGCCAAACCACAGTCTCATTACTGCACCCCAAGGATCTGGTCTGAATGAATTGTCATTAGTCAGGATCACTAACCAGTCAGAGTTCAATGACCTGCCATGACCTGGGACACATTTAGGAAACACGGAGCTGGGAAGAATGTTTTGCTTTAAAATGAGGCGTTCTGAACCAACTGTCATGATCATCTCTAAACAGACCACAAACGAGTGATTAAAGTGAAGCTAGAGAGATCTAAATACAAATTTTATGTACCAATCACACACACACACACATA
>JAOWBL010000021.1:6936926-6948521 GCA_028564865.1 Zenarchopterus dispar | reverse complement strand
TAAAAAAAAGGGTTTGGAGAGTTTGATGGAGGCAGTCTCTCTGTTAGTCATCATGTGTTTTATTGCTCTGTGTGAGTGTGTTTATTTGTGCTGGTATATATTATTTTAGTTGGGTTGTTTGTGCATGTCGCTGTGATAGATGATGATCCCGCCGTGGCCTCTGCTTTGTCACTTTCTGTGGGTGTGTAAGCCTGAATTTAAAGGCTTTGCTGATGTGCTGGTGTGGGTCACGTTTGCGTTGAATTATTGGTTTATTGTCAAATTTGAGAAGCTGTTTGGTCATCATCTGACCTACAACACTGGAGATGAGAGTCCAGAGATACTGATATGATTTTCACAAATCTGGATGTTTGCTTTCGTTTTAGTGCTTTGTAAAGGATAAGTTCTATCTTTAAAGCTTTCTTTTAAATTGATAATAATAACAAAAAAATAAATATCATGGCTGAGAGATGTATACACTGACTTCAAGAAATTAAAAATAGCTCACCAACTAAAGCAACAACTCTGGGTTGTTGCACTTCTCACATCTTATAGTTTTTATATAGTTTTTATTATTAAAGGAAAGAGTCACCCCTGCGTGCCTAGTATAATTGCTATGAAAATGAGATGTTTGCCAAAACCTCCCTAAAGACCTAATTGAGGGCAGGAAAGGTTGGATTCTCTGAGCACAAAGGATTTTTTGAAGTAAATGCGTAATGCTCCACTTTCAAAATCTAAAGAGAAATTTGTTATTATATCTAAGCCTTACTGTATATAATTACATCTTTTGGCAGCTTATATGCAGTGAAAGTGGAAAACATACAATCTGGATATTGTGTGTGGCTTTCATCAGAGCATCCGTTGTGCCACAGGGATTGACTCTGACCAGTTTTCATAAGACAGGAAGGCTCTTGGTGTGTTAGATTTTTTTTTTTTGATGAATAATGTATTCATCGTCTGAGGCTGCAGGCACGTCTCCCTGTGTGTTCAGACGGGCTTGACTTTCACACGTCTCTGCTGGAATGAGGCTGAATCAAGAGCTTGTCTCGGCTATCTACAGCTGTGGGAAATGTCCTGCTATGCACAAAAACCACTGAGAGAATCTACGATGTTGAAGTATTTTCAGGCTAGACGCTGGCTTTGGAGGCTTAATACCTGGACACCTGCCTCCTGGCCACACAGGGCAGAAAGGCTAGCATAACTCTGTTTTTATTCTGTGTGTTATTTAGCTTTTTAATGGTGTGAAAGGTCTGCAAAGCCACAAAGGCCACACAAAGAGAAGCCCCATAGAAGACACTGCTGCTTCGTCCTTTATTAAATGTGTGGGCTCATCTTCCTTCTCTTGTCTACATCATGATGCAACTTATTGGCATATTTCTTGCACAGTGACCAGTTTGTACACTCCATATAAAGAGGACTGATGTAGTTTTAGATGATCTTCTGTCTACGCCAATATTGTCCTGATCTGCATCCACATCGGTGATTCTACTCTGTGTTGAAAAAGATCTCAGTTACACCACTGTAAATGCACTCAGGTCATCCTGACATTTCAGTGAATTGAGAATAGATATGTAACAACCTAGAAGAACAAATGAGATGGTGATTTTTTTTTTTTTTAAACTAGTTTTCTTGACTGAGCACAGTTTGGGACTGACAGGGATCAATGTTAAGGATCACATTCTCAACTGGGCAGATACCACACCCATTTTCTTCTTATAATAAGAGTTATTGTTGCTACATCAGAAAGTGGGCTTTATTATAAAGTATGTTTCAAAAACAAAATTGTTAAAAACTGCACAAGTCTTGCATATGTTTATTTAGCCATGCCAGCTTCTAATGGAGTGACTTTTCTCATTTCATCTCAGGTAAAAATTCTCCCACTCAGGACCCCACTAGTCTCAGTGGGTTCTTAATCTCTTTTCGGAAGCCGAAAATGGCTTTTTTTACTATAAACGTTTTGGAGGAAGAGAAAACTTTGCCTTTTTTGTGACTACGAATGGATTGCTGTGGTTGTTTTGAACACGGCGGGAGCAGTCAGAGTGATGATTTGTAAAAGTCAGTGCAACACAAATGGCCAGACAAGGAGGACTTTTTTATTTTTTTTCTTTCCCTGAAATCCCCTGAGACATCAGTGTTATCACACTGATGGGTTCCCCACAGAGATCAGTCTTGCTAGACTCCATTAGCAGAAGACTGCTGTCCACATGTCACAGAGGGAACAAAGACACATATATTCACCCGACACTAAAAGAGGAATGCAGCAGCCATAAATAAAGTTTAGGTAAACACGCCCTGACACAGGAAAAAGCTTGCGTAATCTATAAATGGATATGTTGTTTATTGTGCAAGATAGAGTCCAGTGCAGTACTTTGTTTGAGTGTTGCAGCTAAGATTCAGTGAAATGTGCAACAAGATGTTTTAAGATGATCCAAACAGACGTGTGAGAGTCAGGATGAAATTGTGATTATTAAAGACCAGGTTGATCATTAAAGCAATGCTTGCATCCCTTCCAGCCACTGTGCTTTTATGAGTGCGTTGTTCAATATAGTCATGTGAAAGAACCAAACTCTCTCTTTTAATTCTATGGTTTTGTGTATCAGGCCATCATTTAAAAAAAAATCACCTGGCTCTTTGCAGAACTTAAAATTATGTCAATACAGCGTCAGTTGAACAGCATCACATGACATAGCACACTGTGTCATTATTTGTTGAAGAAAAAAAAATGTGTCAAGATGCAGAAACTGCGTGTGGAAGTACAACCTTATTGCTTTAATAGAAATGAAAAGGCAAGTAGAAGTTAGCTCTTTTTATTTAAATTCACTAAAGGGATCACTAGTTTGTGTGACCCTCTCCATAAAAACAGATGTTTTGGGCTGTTTGCTGGTCTGGAGTGTGTGTTTGGTGGACATAGTTCAGCACTGACCTTAGAGAAGCAGATGTTGCCGCCATCAACCGGGGAAGGATTATAAGGTTATTTCCAAACAATTTGGTGTCCATCATTTGTCAGCAGGTTCATCCCAAGGTCAGACCATGTAATGCTCAGAGATGGCAAAGAAAATAAAAGAAGAAGAAGCAGAGGAATAGCCACATCTACAGACCTCATTATCATATTATACTGGTCATTTAAAAAAAAAAACACAGTAAAAAAATATAGTTTGATTGCATGGGTTGTCTTAAGAAAGTATCTTCTCCTTTAAGAGAACATGGCAGCATGACTTAGGTTTGCAAAGTTTTGATCTGAAAAAACAACACAAAACAAAACAGAACCTCCCAAGAACAAGGTACTTTGAACAAGAACAAAGTGGACATGCTTGGTAATGATACACAATCAGACTTAAAATATTAAACACCCTATGAAAGTGTCGAGCATATTGCTGGAGGGATTATGATTTTGAGCTACAGGATCTTGATTTGGGGAGTTTGGGTGGGGTATAAGTACGTCTTTGGACTTGATATGCTGTGGGAAATTGATGATGAATGACTGAAAAAGTAAAGAATCAACTTGTCGCAATAGTGCAAAGTCCAGACCTGATCTCCAATGAAATTCAGTCAACTCCCAATGAAGACTCCAAATGCGTTATTAACCATAAGACACTTGGGTTTTAGCATCTGGGCTTCAATCTAATAAATCCACATCTATTAGGTATATGTAGACATGTTGGAGGTGATAATTAAAACCTTCAAGCTATTGAATCCACCTGTAAAAGGCAGAGAACGGTGTGAGATTTTAAGAGCGGCAGCTAGCTTGATGGATGAGAGACATCAGAAGGCATATGGGAGACAAGTACATCTTGCTCCTTAAATAGACCTATGAACCAAATGGAGTAATTGGAATGAACCACTTAGAGGGGTAAAGGTGAGCGTATAAAACACTAGTTTAGATTGCCAGTCTGAACTAGCTCCCAGGAGTCTCCTCATTTATGTGGCCCGACCTTAAGAAAGCTGCACATAAATGAATGCTTGCAAACCTCAATGACCTGGAGCAACATCGCAAAGAAGATTGGGTCAAAATTATTCTAAAATGAAATTAGAAACTGATAACAGAAAACAATAACTAACTTACTACTACACTGGGATGTGCTTTGCTTCTAGCTCTGTGATTCTACCTTTTGGCTTAGATTTCTTTTTTATGACTAACCAGAGTACTATAAATTTCTATTTTTCATTAAGGTTACCTGGTAAGGGCCAGGCAATTATTCTATCTGTCTAGAAACATAACCCCTTTGTTAAGAAAGAGGGAGGGGTTTTCTCATTATTTCTGTGACTTTTTCTAAAATTTTTGCTGTTGATAAAATATATTACATTTTTTTAGCAACAGCTTCTCTTGGGGAAGAGAGTTTCTGCCCAGGATTTTATGGCTGCATATGTGATCATGATTATCCTGATGTGTAACCCAATATGGTTTTATATGCACCTTGTCTCAGTGACATCATGGCATTGATTGCATGGATTACCACCATAGGGATCTGACTCATGTTTCCCGGAGAGGGTTGACGATAAGCCGGTAAGGAAACCCCTGTGGGCATGGATACAGGCAGGGCCGGCTGCATCACCTCACTCCCAGTTCGTTAGATTTTTTTTTTTTTTAAGGCCAGCCTCTGAAATACCTCTTCAAAGCTGTTTATTCAAATACTTTTTATAACATTACCATCCTCGGTGGGCCTCTCGCTGCATAATTGGAACATAAAACCCTCTCCTTGAGCTTCTGGAGTCACACGGCTCTCTTTCACGTGACCCAGACCTTAATTAGTACCACAACAGATTGTCATTTGCATGTACATGCCCTGGTGAGTAGATAGGAGGTAAATGGGGGGGGAGGGAGGATAGCAGCACTTCACGGTCAGTTTGCTTAACAGACCCTGAAGATAGAGTCACTTCAGATGTGCTGATTTTGTTCAAATTATAACACTGGAAGACTTATTACTTTACTAATGGGGGACAAATATATGCTATACATTGGTAGAAACAGCGGAGTAAAAAATAGTTGGAATAATTATCTGAATTATTTGGTGCATTTTCATTATTTGTGAGAAATTCCTTGGTTTAAGTAAGTCCTCAGTTACTTTATGCTTTTGCTGTTGTTTCTGTGATCGTCCAAATATGATGCTACACAAAATGTCACCTGATACTGAAAAAAAAGGGATCTGCTTTATACGTGCTGAGACTTTCTGTCTCTGGAGAGCAGAGAAGCCCGACGCCGTGAGACTTTTCCTTTCATTTATCTGGCAGCGACATTTAGACGTTACATGCTCGCGGGCATTTGCTTTAATGTAAAAAAAAAAGCTTTGTCTGTTGCTCTGGTGTGACTTTGATACAAAATCTATTCTGTTGCTATTATAAACATTACTGGAAACGTGATGTGTTCCCGCTAACTGTTTGATCAGTTAGATTGAAACCTTGTTCAGTATTTTTTATAAGTTGTCCGCTTAAGGTTAAGATAAGGAGCATAAAAGCAGAATAATGACAATAAAAATAATTAGCTCTAAATGTACTGCTGTATATAAAGTTGTTTTTTTTTCCCCTTAAAGATGTAGTTGTTGCCCTCAGAGCAGTTAATCTGTGCAACGACATGATGAATTTGCTCATTATCTATATCGTTTGTTACCGTCGGTTTGCTGGCAGTCGTATATGTGATACTGGCAGTGCTGGTTTAATATCACATGTAGTTACTCATGCTGCTATTAGCTGCTATCATGCAAATATTCTCTGCAGTGATTTGCATCTGCGCTCAAGGCTCAGGTCTGTGTGCCACAGCTCTATTGTTCTTGCTAGAGTCTGATGTGAAAACCTGTAGCGATCACATTCTCTCATGTTATCTCACCTAACAGCTACTGGATTTTGCTGATATAACCCTAGCCACAGAAAATGGAAGGAAAAAGCCTCTTTTCCTACAGCTCTCCCAGTACTGACTGCTCTGATTGACAGGTGAAATCCCAGAAAGCCTCTGCTGACATGTTATTGCTCTGGGTCAGCAGCAGCAAACAGGAGTTAGCCTCCACACTCCCCCACATCTACCCTCTGATGCTTTTATTATTTCTTTTTTTTTTTAACACTCTACTATCTTCCTGCCTCCTTATAAGATTTCTCTCCCTGCTCTAAATTATTGACTTGTCTGGAGTCCCCGTGTGACTGAGCCGGTGGTGTGTTGTTGTCCATCTGCAGCTCTTCTGCGGCACAGATTTTGTTTTTGTTGAATCTTGTGAGACCAAAATAACCACATTTGATCAAGTTTGAGGGAAATTTAAAATCTCAAACATGCAGCAATAGCACACAGAAAACAGTAAATGAAAAAGTATATTTTGGTGTTTAGGGATAACAGAGTTATTAAGTTCCTGAAGTGTTAATTTGTGCTCAAAATGTCACCTTTCACTTTAGAGATTTACAGAAATAGGGTCTTTTACCCAGTTTTTATTAATCAGTTTGTTTATTTAGAAACAGGCTTTTCTTACAAGGTCAATCCAGTTCAATCCATTTTTAGGATTATTGATGAGTTCTGACTGATAAAATATTGAGGAATGAGGTTGCATCATGTCAATGTTTTGTGAAAAGGTTTAGACAGCTTCTAACAGCTGGGACCTGTACTTGCTGACAAACACTGATTAAAAAGGAGAACATAACTGATTTGTTTCTGTTGTTTGTGCAGAACGGCATCACAGAAACAGAGATAAAGGCTGTTAATGGAAAAGCAGGAACACCTCGCAATTCACTTTTATGTCCAAAAAAAAAAAAAGGTCAAGAGATCAATTGAGTGCTGGCTTTGGTATTTAAATTTTTTTTTTTTTGATGACACAATTTCAGATTTAATGATTGGAGTTCATTTACATTTATAATTTCCAGGTAGGTGTTATAACACAGTTTTCTTATATTCACATCTGACATTTGGCTGGATATTCAGTTTGCTCTGAAAGCTGATGGGATCTTCCTGGAAGCCACTTTGTGATGGGTAAGTTTTCATCTTATCTGTTGAAACTCAGCAACCTGAGCCCTTGCCTGGAAACCGCATGCCACGCAGGGGAATGTTGATTCATATGGCGCTGAAGAAGACTTTGTAGCTGAAGATGAATGCTGCTTCATTGTTCTGAACTAATGATTCCAGTGACAAGTGGGACACTGCAGCATTGTGTTGCTCAAGGTTGCCGTCTGATGTGACTTTAAATTGGCTTGAAACCCCGCTATGAAAAGCTGCTGCTGCACGTACAGCGGTGTGTGTTGTGAAATTACCTGTTGCTTAGGAACCAATGTGATTTCATGCATGAGAGAGGACCTTGCCAAGGTCTTTGAACACACAAATTCTTCTACAGTCTCATGTTGAGTCAAACCTAAGGTACTGATTTTTTTGTTTGTTTTGTTTTGGTTTTTTAGATTGTGTGCGTCTACCTGGTTCCAAATTTAAAAGCATGGTATTCCCATAATTGTGCTTATTCTAGTGAAAGGTTTTCTTTTTCTGCAAAGATTTGGTACATTTGTAAAATGTTTCTATCCCAAAGATGATTCTCTTTATTTGGACAAGAATGTGCTACAAATGAAGATGCTGTAATCAAAATTAAAAAAAAATAAATAAAGAAGGAAAAAAGAAGTTACTCATTCATTTCTTTACATAGTATGCCCTCTATCAGCACTGTATTTCACAAACGTGAAAACTGTTATGAAACATTTTGTTTTCATATTACAGAGTTTCTGAGAAGATGTCCACATGTCCATGAAGGTCGTTACCGTAACTAAGCACAATAATTAAATGTTACCCCCGTCACTGAAGCACATGCATCACAGACATTTGAGATAAAGTATCATATCTGAACCCTTGTGCTAAGAACATAATGACATACTATACAACACAAAACATTTACAACATCTGAAAATGATCAGAAAATAAATAGTGCAAGTCCAGCAATTTTATTTAGCAGCAGTTTTTCTGAAGATAAAGGTTCTAAGAATGAAGGCAGATTTCCACGAACTGGCCTGAGGTCAGTCACAAAACTGAACCATGCAAGAGAGGATGTTTAACATTTCCAGCAAACTAGAATAACAGGTGAGATCAAAAAGAAAAAGGAATCATCTAGAAATGAATATGATAAAAACAGCATCATTTGCACTTTTTTATTATTATTTATTTAGCAAAACTTTTTGGAAAACAGATTAAAGTAATACTTTTTTTCTCAGAAACACAACCAAAAAGATTTTTTTTTTTTGAATACTGACAAAGAATTTCATGGGATTTATGCAGCCTGACTCTTAATTAAAAATACTGTTTTGTAAATTGTTAGAAATACCAATGCAATACAAAAACACGACGTCTACTTGTGTAAACATATTTATGAGAGATGAAAGTTTGTTTGTTTGATTTTTGTTTTGTGCTGAACCTTCAAAAGAAGAGTTTAAAGCAGCCCAAAGGAACTTTTGCAATCTTCAGCTCAGCGAGTCCCTCTATAGGTGTGGAGGTTAACCCACGTCCACGTTACTGTCTAAGACCCTGTTGACACCTGGTTTTAAAATGTGTCTTGAGTGGTCTGACCAGAAGTAGACAGCTTTAAGTACAGGCGTAGAAGCACCAAAGATGCATTTGAGGACGCATTGAGATCCGATAACTCAGACCACATTCGGAGGCTGTCTGGGCCAGTCCGACCACATGTGTAAAATCAAGTGTCCTGGGCCATGCTTGAGGGCTGCCTACATAACTGACATCATCTATCTTTGTGGAAGGACGCACTTCTTTTTCCTGCCTGGTTTAGTGTATCACTGACTCTTACAGGTAAAAAAAAAAAAGCATTTATTCTATGCAAGAAGAAATCACGTATCTGTTTATTTGCATTTAGAGTGGAGACGTGAGATCTGATCACAAGTTGCCACTCAAGGCACATGTAGAGAAACATGTTGATTCCAGGAATGAACACTTTGAGCTGTCCAGTTGTGATCGGATCACTAAGAACAATTTTCAAATCCAGGTGTAAACGAGCCTCCGGTTGACTCATGTTTATTCTCTTGTTTGTTTACTTTCATTTTATGCTCATCAAGCATTACTTTTTTGTGTCTCTTTGTTGCCTCTGCCACAATGTCCACTGTAGCTCTGTCAGCTAGTTTCACTGCTGTTGACGTAGTGCTGTCAAGCCAAAGATGAAGAAAGCAAAGATGAATGAACTGTTTTCTACTATACATAAAGTAGATGTAAGATGATAAAATATCCATCTAAAGATAAATTCGGCTCGACAATAATGCTGACAGAGAGTAACATTAGCCTGGCCTACAACCCGTGCCTTTAAGAGCAGCTAATCAATGTCTTGTCATTCCCCACAGGCAAGAAAAATATGTTCTTGATTAGTGGACACCAGTGGAAGAGTGTAAAAACCATGGCCACAATCCCATTGTCTCTCTCAGACTTGCACCCCATGCTGTGAGGAAAAGCGCCGGTCGAATGAAGACGGCAGACGCAGTCGCCATCAGTGGGGGCAGCATCAGAAGAACAGCAGCAGCACTTCAAATGAAGTAGGCATACAGTCATAAATTTTTCATCTGCAACCAGCTTTGAGGAAGGAAAGGGGCAGGCCAGCAGACACCAGCTGAAGGCTTCTGACAACAAACCAGGGCTTTCAGAGACAAAAAAAAAAAAAGATCTAAAAGCTAAATAGGGGGGAGGGGTTGCCTGAAACATGAAACAATAAAAAAAAAAATCCATTGTTTACAACAAGATGAACAAAGAGCTGCAAACAAAGTCAATGTTAAACAGCAGACGCAGCAAATATCACCACAGGAGACAAAAGCAGAGCAACAATTGTGAATTCACTGTTATTCATAATTGTGGCTGATAACAACAAGCTGGAACGGACTCCTACATGGCAACATAAAATTTGAATTTCATGTGTTTGTCCTTCTTTTCTCTGCCTTTCAATGTCTGAAGCAATGTTCATCAGGGTTTACATTACACATGAATTAGTGAATATTGTAAGCTTCTAAAAACTGACTAGTGTGTGGAGTTCATTTGAGCTTATTCCTTGTATTGTGATATTCATAAAAGAATAAAGATGTAATACCAGCTCGCTTGGGATTCATAAATAAAAGATCTAGTACTTTTGTGCAATAGAATTGAACAGAAATCCCCCTGAACCTTTGTGTCCTTGTGCAGGCATTTGTTTATCTGTGAGGTGAATCAGAAACATGAACTTTACTGGTAAAAGAAGTCATGGCCTCAAAACGCTACCCCCCGCTCCAGACGGTGGAGCGCTGCAGAGTGGCTGCAAATTTAATGAGTGATTTTTCCCTGCACTGCAAAAATGTTCTGGATGCAGAGCCTGTCTGGATGCTAATGCAACCTGACATCTCCATCCTTGTTTAAACAGCTCAAGTTATCCTGAAAGGGATGCTGCAACCGCAAATTAAAGGCAGTTTTAATAGGGAGAACGATCAGGACGATGCTGCACTACTTTTCCAGTGGACTCTGCATATGAGGAAAGACAGAAACAGTATGGCTTCATTTTAGTGGGGTTTTTTCATTTGTTTTTTTTTCTGTGGTTTAATGTGAGTGTAATAATGTTATTCAAGTGTGAGAGCCTTTGTTTCCCCACTTAGAGTCTTGATAGAACTCTTACTTGTCATTTTTGTGGATATATTGGGTCAGAGTCCTTAAACCCTGGTCTACAAACTAATTCAGAGTTGGCTGATGGTTGAAATATGTATGCAGTGGGTAGTCTGTGTCCGGTAGTGGCATCTGAAGCTGTGCATTTGTTAACCAGATTAAAGCTGATGTGGTGTCACAAGGGCAGCGAGGCCACGAGCTGCATGACTGGAAGCAGGTTGCACGTTTCTTGCGTCCTCGCTAAGAGGGATTAGGCGTCAGACGAGAGAGGGAGCATATTGGATTTAGCCCGTTCAAAGATTTGGGAGACTGGTGGACTGTACATGTGATTAGCCTGGCATTTTGAGCCGCATTGCTAATTTCTGTGTTTTATAACATCTTGCGAAATACAACTGTGTAATTTCACTTTGCTCTTTGACTCTGATGGAATGTAAAATTTTAAAAAAGCTTGTCAGAAAGTGTTATCCTGTTCAAGAGTCCAAACCCTCATAATTAATTTTATTTGGTAGTTCTTAATCTGTATGTTTAAAATTTTTAACAATTTCTCATGGAAAGCCATTACATTAGAGGTGCTTTCTAGAAAATAATATGAAGAAATAATTCTTCCTAAAAGTTAACCAGTGCCATTACAAAGCAGCCCATATGAATGTTGTCTCCTCAGATTGCTGCATTTCTGTACTTAGGGAAAAAAGTGGAGTGTGGAGTGGATGAATGTTGTGGGTGGACGAATCTGGATGTGACCTGTTGCCTCCACCTGCCCACACGCAAACCCTCCCTGGAGAAGAGGCTTTCTGCTGAGCTCCAGGAGCTGCTGGCCTACAGGGAAAGAGAGTGGTTAAAGAGTATAACACCTCCAAATGGAATAAAATTATTGACTAATGTTGTGTGGGCTCAGGTTCAGACTACTGCATCTGTTCCTCTTTATTAAATTGACTTTTTTTCTGTTCTTTAATTAAGTTTTGTCAAAGAACAAAAGTTATTCCAGTAATTTTTAAAACTGGTTTGATTGCTGAGTTGTTGTTTTTGTTTTTGTTTTTTTTTTGCGTTCT
>JAOWBL010000021.1:6896631-6928531 GCA_028564865.1 Zenarchopterus dispar | reverse complement strand
GGCGAAAAATATATATATATATATATATATATATATATATATATATATATATATATGTTTCGTCAATGTCATCACATATATATATTATCTGAAATACTGTTGCTGTTCAGCTTCTAAGGGATTTGGAATAAAAAGTTTCATTGTGCTATGAAGTCTGACAATTCTAGCTCACTGACATGATTTGCGCACTTGTTTCTTGAACAGTTAAAGGGTGGTGTGGAGTTGCTGCAGTAGTTCCTTTTTTTTAAAATCATATTTCCATTGATTCTACTGTAAAGCAGTAGAATCAATTTTGGACCATTGGGATGAAATGATTCTGACTTAAATTTCTGCAAAATACATCTGATTTTTGGTTTCATAATTTTTCCTGATAACTTTCCTCCTTGAAAACTTGTATGGAGTGTGATGCAAACTATAAACAATGTGACAATAGGTTAATATAGTTTTTTCTGTATGTCAGTGTGTCAGTGTAAGAAATAAAAACAGTGACAAGGTCTGCACACCAGCAAGATTTTATTACAGTTCAGCTCAAGAGGATAAGCTAATTTACTTGCAATGTAGATTAAAACATTTTAATTTATTTAGTAGATTTTGTAGTCATCAGTTTAACATTGTATTACATTTCCATGTTACGATTATTCATTATTCAAAAAGTAATTACAAATAATGTTTAATTTCAAATAAAATAAGGAATAAGAAGAAAATATAAATGAGTCCCTGAGAAAGCACTATATTCACATTTTTACTGTAAGCTGGAAAACCAAAATAATGACAATCTTAATCTACCTTTTATGGTCAAAAACAATATATATTAAAAAAATACTTTTTAACTAACACGGAAACCATTAACTTAATTAATTTAAATTCTCAATCAACTGCATGTCAATCCATCCTCAAACACCCAGGTACTCATATTTGCAGTGTCCCACATACAGCGGCTCTGCTTGGATTCCACGCCTAAAGAGGAAGTGAACCAGAAGCATGAGTATATAATGAACCAGCTTTATGAAAAAGACCACAGCATCTTGTTGAAGTAGGTCAGCACTCTTGTGAGTGCTTTAAAGAGATGGATGTGAAAAGGCAAAATACCTCAGGAGCTTGCACCGAAACTCTTGCAGTCGAGGAGATGCGTTGTTCACACTGGAGGTCTGCTTCTCATCACTCCACAATCTCTCTGCAGCAGCACTTGCCCTTGGCCTTGGAATTCGGGTTTTATAATCAGTATAATTAATTAGGGTTTTGCTGCATACACTTCATAAGGAACAATAATTTCAGAATTTAGGAAACTTTTACAATCTCGTACCAGAGGCGTGGAGAGAGATTAGCAGCATCTACATATTCTCCCCACATGCAGACTTCGCCCCCTATCACCAGCCGCTTTTGATCCTCAGTACCTATGAAAGGATGGGAAAGAAAAAAAAATCATAAAGTGATTTTTTTTAATTAAGTATTGGTTGTGAATTAACCACCACTCAGAAACTACATTTATCACACCACTTCAAGCCAGTATTTAAAAGGGTTTCTCAAACAGACTATTTTCTGTGGTAGCTTCCACAATCAGACATGCACCATCATCAGCACATAACAGAGACATATTGTTGGCTATGAATACATCTGAGAAGTTCTGCAGCTGCATGCCAGTCCTGGCAACCGGAAATACAGTTGGTGTACTGTTGGGAAGCCAGCATGACCTTTTGGTAATCCTACCGAGCTATGGTAATCCTATCGAGCTCAGCGTAATAACTAACTGGACACCCTTCCAGATGTGTAGCAGTGGCAAGCTGAAAAAAAATGCCTTCTGCGAGACTCTTCTTCTTTTTTAATATAATAATAATAATAATAATAATAATAATAATAATGATGATGAGCTTTGAAAAAAAAGAAAAGACAAACACATGGTTATATAATTTCCCCTGAAGAACTATTTAAGTATCATTGAACTGATCTAGATTGAACTGAAGTGGCTCACAAAATTTGTAACTGATTGCAGCTCAGATAGCATAAATACTCTTCTGGCACGCACCTGAATGATACCCAACAGCCAACATTACATGTGGTGCACATATGGCCAGCAGGAGCAGCATCATACGGTGCGGGTCATCATTCCTTACAGTATGTGGACCAGATCAAAACCATAACTTATATAAGAAAGGCTATCCTAAACTTAGTGGAAACCCCTTTTCTTAACCTGCATAAATGCAACCCTTCCTGTCCTGTTAAAAACCATTAAATTGTCAAAAGAATCATCTTTCTTTCTTTCCCTCATCATTTATAACAACATGAATTTATTATGACCAGACTGGAGCATGCTGTGCACTGCTTGTGATGGAGAATCGAAGATGAACAAACCAAAGAGGTTCCATGTCAAAGTTTTATCTATTTATTTATTTTTCACCTAAATCCCCACGTGTTAAAGCCTATCATTGTTTAACTTTGAAAGCAGAGCTCATCACCAACATGCTCACCTGATCCAATATACAAAAAACTAAATGTGCCTTACATGTCCACACCCAAAACCTTGACAGTGAAAAAATATTTTCCCTTGATGCGACTGTGTAGATTTGCAAATAATTGAACTACATTTGACTTCCACTGCATCTGCTTTATTTCCATTAAAATTTGCATCTGCATGTCATTTCCAATCTTTTTGTAGAAACATTTAGTGTCTCAAAAGCTTGCATAAAGGCTTTTTTTTCTGTCACCACAAAAACATTTTAAGTTTTCTTTTTTCTTTTTGCAGTTCAGAGCAGGGAGTTTTGGAAAAAAGAACAGAAAATATGAATGTTTCCTGGGTTGAGGAGAAACAGTGGTGTGTTCGTTGTGAAGCAGCAGACTGGATGGGATTTGGAGCTTGCACCACAGCAATCACACCACTCTGCAGCTGTGTCCCACATTTCTTTTACTTTCTAAACTGGCTAAAGTTTATCAGTGTGCTTATATTCAACAAAGCAACAAGAAAAATATTTCTAAACAAAACAGAAACAAAAACACAGCGGTTAGTACAACTTCAAGAAGCTGCAGCACACAAGTTTTCTTTTCTTTCTGACCCATGAAGGCAAGGGGCCACACGGTGTAGTAGCGGGCCCAGTTGTGTGTGGGTCCTGGCTGGTCCAGATACCACGGAGAGGCCAGAATTACCCTGAGCCCTGCTTTAGCCACCCTGCGGACTTCACACAGGTAACAGCCCTGTTTCCACACCTCCACCACAGACAGAGAACTGAGCTGCAACACAAAGCTCCGGGCCATTAGACATGAAACGAGTGAATTCCAGGTTAATTTTGTGTCATCAAACAACACATTGCTTTGAATTGTTGGTTCAAACTACTATGAAAAGAAAGAAGCCAGTTTCCCTCTTTAAGCGTCCATGAAAACTTTATTTTAGCAGCAGTAAAATTACAAATGAAGCTGAATTTTTTCCTTCAGTGGATGCAAATACTTGGACCCAGGTTGAATGATATTCCAAATCTCAGACAGGAAAAGTTGGGACAATACGGAAAAAACAAAACTGAAACAAATAAATAAATAAATAACACAGTTGCGCATACATTTCCTTTAATTTTAATATTCTTTGCAGACAGTATGAACCCAAGATATTTCACATTTATTAGTGTTAAATCTATATGCTATTTCAATCCTGTAACACATTCCAAAAACGTGGATTCAAGAAACTTTTTTTCCATTTCGTAATGTTGTCATTTCTACGCACAACACTTAGAAGGTGTTCTTGTATTCATGATACCAAGCGATTACATGTTTTGTTTATTTTGTCTTGATCTCTCCGTGAACAAAGCCTAAGAGGTGGAACATTACTAGGGTCATGGTTATCAGATTTTTGTTTCCAAATTCTCCAAACATCCTCTATTGCAGAGAAATCAGGCAGGCCAGTCCAGAACCTGCAACATCTCTATCCACAGGTGTGCCGTTGTAAGGCGTTGAGCATGTTCAAAAATGCATGGACATCCCTAAATCTCCTCTCGATGGTAACATATGCTGCTCTCAGGTCTTATTTTTCTGTGCTAATGCTGCCATTACAAAAGTGTAAATTACCTTTGCACCAAAGAATATGAACTCTGGACATTCTGCTGATAACAACCAACACACACACACACACAAACATATAAACGGTTTTATCTGACCACACTGACTCCATAGATCATACTGGCCACATGGTACTCCTGGCCAGAGGTGACTAAGAGATTCAAGAAAGTAACGATGGGAGAAAAAAAACAAGTAACAAAGCAAGAAACCGAACATGAGTAAATCACTGAAGTCACTTAGACAAATGACTTAACCTCCACACCGAGTGACTCTCTGAGCTTAAAACCTGCAAAGGTTTCTGTGCCACTTTCAGAAAAGGCTTCTTTTTTGCGTAGTAAAGTTTTTAAACGGTATTTATCTATGTCTTGTAGTGTTTGACAAAGGCTTCCCAAAGTTTCCCTTGCTGATATCGTTATATAAATTACTGATAAACAATGGCTCTTGATATAGTAGTGTCTGATGGCTTAGTCACAGGTGTTAAGTTTTAGCTTGCTTTCTTTCCCTTTATGCACCTCCAGATCCCTTGAATCATTTATTGATATTCTGCTCTTCAGAAGAATAAGCACACAAATCCTTTTAAAACTTTCTCTTATGAAAATTACTTCAAAACATTTCTCACAAATTATTGAAAAAATGTAGACTATCTGTCTGGCTTTTCTTATTAGAGACTCAACCTTTGATAGATACTGATTTTATACTATTATTACAATAACATTTTAACATTACTAGTTTTTAAAATCACATAATTATCTTTTTTTTTTTTAACTTCACCTTCTTACTGTTTGCTAAACTGCTTCTGTACCTACTTTTTTTTTTTTTTTTTGGAATGTGTTGCAGGCCTAAAATGTAAACTTGATGTTTAGTATATTAATCAAGAAAATGAGCCTGATGTAAATAAATAAACAAATATCTTGAGTTCGTACAGCCCACAGAGACATAAAAATCAAAGCAAATGCAGAAATCACTGGCAGGTTTTTTTGTTCTTGTTTTTTTCTTTCTGGGGTTTCGGGGGGAGGGTAGGTGGGATTGCAATTTAAGGCAGCACTAATAAAACAATGCGAAAAATTTTTTTTTTTAGATATTTTTGAACCATATCCTAAATATCTCATCATGGAAGAGATGGTGATGTTCCAGTAATTTAAAAAAAAAAAAGCATAGCATTGTATTAATCTGTAAAAATCTGTATCACGCATGCATTTGAAGAAAAGCATTTCAATTCTGGCCTACAAATTTGCATGGACAATATTCACAAGTAAAAATAGACTGAAGATGTTCATATGTACTTACTCGTTCGTGGTAGTCAAAAACATCCTGCCACACGATAGACGTCTTGTTGAGAGCAGACGTAATGTTCACAATGCTGGAAATAGATTTTTGTGTCAGTATAATTCTAAACATCATTCCCGCAGATTTCTACATTTTATGGTCCACTAAACAACCTACTTCTCGATGTAGAATGCTTGCAGTTTAGGGAAATCTACTCCAAATCCCATCTTCTGCATGAATGCACGAATGTAAGGATTAGATCTCCTAAATAAAACAAGCAGTAGTGGGAGTTATTTATCAACATATACATTTTTTTACCTATTGTTTTTATTTTAACTAACATTTCCGTCAGCTCATATGAACTTCAGGTAATCATGGATTTTGCCTTATAAATAAAGTGAAAGTCTTATAATTAAGCTAGAGTTAAGTTTTTCTTCTTAAACATTTACTAGCCTACCAGCAGGAAAAGTCAACTTCATCGCCTCCTAAATGGATATAGGAGTCAGGAAACAGCGATGACACTTCCTTAAACAGTGACGTCATGAACTGATAAGTGGAGCGTAATGCTGGATTAACAGGACCAAAGGTGCCAGAGGGAGTCCCTCTTTTGTAGCAGGAAGTCAGCAGGTCCGATTGCCCTGAGAAATAAATGAAAATTAGATTCCTCCAAACATATTTTTGCATCATCTGTGGAACACAACTGGGCATTTGGAAAGCTTTAATACCCCTCAAAGTTTCCCATATTTTGTTATTTTTCCCATATCAGAATCTAAAGATTTTTTTAACCCTTTAACAAATAACAAAATTCAATTATTTGTATTTGAAGTGTTCATTTTATATTGAAATCAAAAACACTTCCAATTTAGTATTTAACAATTTTGTAATAATTACTTTTCTTATGATTATGAATACATTAGGTAAGTATGTATTTTTTATTTTGTGGATTTATTTTTCTTCAGATATCTTTTTAGGATGTATAAAACTTTATTTTTTCCTTTTTTGATTATCTGGGTGGTAGAAAGGCAGCAGAAATTCATGTATTAAATATGATGCATCCGGCACTATAGGATTAAGTTAGCCTGCTTGTTTCACTTTAAAATCACTAAAAATGCCTTTGTAGTGTCTTGTTTATTTATGTCAGAGGGAAATCAGTTGATGAACTCCAGACTACTAGCAACAGACTTTCAATCGGGACTGTGTTCAGGCACAGATCTGTGGAGGAATGACAACATCTCTAAAAAAAACCATTTTAAAGCAACCAAAAGCACAATAGCCAACTTCTGTCTAACATGCAAAAATATTGGAAGTGGATTTCCTAGATCTGGCTCCTGAGTCAAAATAAGTAATAAAGGATCTGGGGGCTTGGTTAGACAGATAAACAAAAACCCACTGGTCACTTGTAATTAGATCCAGAGTTCCTATATGGAAATGAGGGAATATATCAGGACATGCATAACTGAAGCGCTAAACTTATCAGGCTGTTGTAGTAGAGACCAGAAAGAACCAACTCCACACTAAAATGCAGAAGAAACCTATTGAATGTTTAGCGAAGGGGCACCTGAATGATCCTAAGACTGCAAGAAGCTAAATTCTCTGGTGCATTTAGGCAGAATTCTTAATAGACATACAGAGACTCTAAACCCAAAGTAATTATTACCATCCCTACAATCAAATAATTATGCTGCAGATAGTATGTTTGACTGTAGACACAGTTTTCCTATTACAAGATCTGGAAATATTATTATTATAGAGGGAAAGAACGATGCAGGAAAATAAAGAGCAATCTAAAGTGAAAACCTTTCCTGAGTGTCTAAAACTCTAGGCTAAGATGAAGATTTAAGACAACAGTCGGGACCATAGCACCAGGGAAAAAAACAGGAGTGGCTTCGTGCAGACTGTTTCAAAATCCTGGAGTGACTCTACCGGTGCCTGAAACTCATAGGGTTCTCTGGAAAGACATGAAAATGTGCAACGATGCGCTCTGTTTAGGGTGAAACAGTCTGGTTGTCCAGAAAAGAGTGGGAGAAAACATCAAAGGAAAGGTCTGCCAAGTTTGTGTAATAATTTCAAGTAAATCCTGAATCACTGCTGGCAAATGAGTTTTAAGTGATTGCTAAAGGGAGAATCTGAATACTTATTTAAATATGTTTATTTTAGCCTTCCAATTTTTAAATCAAACTAACATGACAACTAGTTATTATTTTTCATTGTTTGACATTTCTGTGTAGAAAAGTGCAGAAAAAGACTGAATCTCTTTGAGATGTGTGTGAATCATAACAAAATGTAAAAAACTTGAAGGGATCTGAAAACTTTCTACCAGTACCGGCAAGAGTGTTCCAGATAAGAAGTGAGTCAAGCTCTCATATGGCTAATTATCTTATTGACTGGTAGATTTGGCTACAATTGTTCCCGCTGAGTTAAGCAAGACAACACCTGGCATGGTCAGATTTCTTTACGCTGAAGATCAAACTGCTGAATTTATCTACACATAGCACATCTATACATAGTGTTATTCTACCTTTTCCCCAAGATTTTGTGTGTCCCGGTGAATCAAACTCCGGAAGGACTCTTATTCCCCTCATTCTGGCGTATGAGATCACCCTCCTCACATCTGACTGTGTGTAGATATGAGTCATCGGATGGAAAGCCCCCTGAAACAGAGCCAGAAGTCTATGGTTAGGGTGGAGATTGCTTATAAGAACTCCTGGATCCAAAGGTTTACAAGACTACGATATAAACACCTAGAATGGAAAATAAAGTAAAGAAACAAAACGAAACAAAAACATATCCAAGACTAATTTTAAAAGAAGTGCCGAGTCATGGTGACTAATTTATTGTTACTCAACAGATCTTCTCACCCACAAACCTTAGTGGAAAGATTGGGAAAGGTGCGACTCTGGTAAGGGAAAGAGGGGTCATCCACAATGTGCCAGTGAAACACGTTGAACTTACTGTACGCCATTGCATCCTAGTGAGAAACACACATATTAATGCCAACAATAGTAAACGGATGAGCTAAGTCAAATAAGCCCAAAAGCATAGATTGTTTTATCCAATTATTACCAGAGTTTTTAAAATGGCTGACACTGGTAAATAGTGACGTGAAGTGTCCAGTAAAAGTCCTCTGAACTGAAACCGGGGAAAGTCTTCAATGTCTGTCTTATTCACAAAATACTGAAAAAAAAAGAAAAATAGCAGAAAAAATAAACAAACAAATAAAAGAAACACAAATTAAGTGTTATAATTAGATGAGATTGTATATCAAAGCTATAATTACTTTAGAGACCTTGTGAGTTTGAGCATCTAGAAACTTCTGACTTACCGAGCCATAATCATCTTGATACACCAACTGACTGAAAGTTTCCAAACCTGTGCTTAATCATAAAACTTGCAATATATAATCAGCAATCATTTGAATGTACTCATATATTCACACAAAGAGTAGGATACTTTACTCAGCAACTTCAATGTTGGAAGTCTGCCTTTTGGCATTGTCAGCAAAATTTTTTTGAATGCTTTTTTTTGAATATCATATGCATGATCTTCTAAAATCTATTGATTATAATCACCTCTTAGAGCTCCCCACACAGTTTCTGCATTCAGAGATGCTCGTCCAGCAGAGACACTCAGATTGTCTGGAAGAAAAACCAGAGCAAAAATATAACTATGCAACAGTGTTCACACTGTTATAATATGTGGTACTTCATGTGTTTATACGTACATCTCTCAGAGGAGTCCTCGTTTGGATAACTCTCACAATCGCGATCGTCTACGCTGATTTGAACAGTAAATCCTTTATCCTCGCTTAATTGCAGCTGATCACTTCCTGTTGGTCATGAGTGTAGTAATTACTTCAACTACTTGAGCTTTAACATGTGTAAAAAATTATTAAATCTAAAAACTAAGGTTTTTTTATCATAAACACAAAGCTGTGCTAGTATTGTCCTTTTCTATTGAATGTTTCAGCGCTGGTAGGCTCAGGGTAGCTGACTTGTGAACTGCTGTCTCTACAAAGCCCATTCATCCACTGTAAAAGGCAACATGACAGAGTATTCAAAACACAACAAGTGAACAATTTTCTCTTTAACTTAGTGCATTTATAATGATATTTTGCATATCTGTTATGACCAAAACATGTACTCCTAATGACCACGGGAAATTAAAAATTACACAGTTTTTATGTCTATGTTATATGTCTATGATTATTTATACCTTTTTTTTTTTCATGGCAGTTTGAAAAGGTATGAATCCCCATCAAGGTGTGATTTGTTTGTCTTTTGTTTTACCACACCTTACTGTTCACCTACCAGAAGTGTAACCTGGAAAAATAAGAGAAAAGTATCTCTTGAAAGCAACATCCAGAACAGAGCAGCCCTGATGTGGGGCTGATTGTCGCCGGTAACCAAAGTAGAAGGACTGTGGCTTCAGTGGGTATCTCTCCGTCGAGGAAGTGAAAGTCTGTGGTAACGGCCATACTCCCTCCACTTCGTGTAGCCCAGCTTGGAGAATAATCAATAGTAGGAAATTATAACTTATACGAGTCTGATGTCCAGGATTTACTGAGCACATGACTTTCGCATCGGCCTATTCAGTGATCTGTCAAATTAAGCCTGTCAGGACTCATGGCATGCCGTCACGTGACATGGACCATATTCTGTAGCGTTGTTTATTGCAGCCTACTACTACTCTGCCACGACCACAACCACCACTATTACTACAACTACTACTACTACTACTACTACTACTAACAGTAATAATAATAATAATAATAATAATAATAATAATAATAATAATAATAATAATAATAATAATAATAATAATAATAATAAGTTCTCGTAACATTTTACATTAAATGTTGGCATCAATGATTTTTATATTTTTAATCCATGTTCATGAAAATATCTATTTTACCCCCTCTTACATCAGTTTCGACCTGCCATTTAAAGAAAACGTTAACGTGGATGACAAAAACAAGTTAGAAAGCTGGAATCCAAAAAAAATTAAATAATTAACTAATTAAATGGTTGTTAAAGCCTTGAAATGTTAAGCAAGCCTTTAACAAATAATGTAATCAATTCTTCCACCGTTAATGTTATGAGCTTGTCGATTTTTTTTTTTCTAATTAAGTTAAACTATTCCTGCTCGCTTGAACTGGTACTGGAATGGTTTGAATCGTAATATTTGTTTATGGTTATTTTTTATCTCTAGTTTTAAATATTTAGAAAATAACTTTGTATTTTTTCCCTAGCTTCTTGCTCATTCTGACTGACGTAAGGCCGTCGTCAGTTGGTGACGCTTCGTCCCTTTGTTGGCTTAGCAGCGGCGACGTTTTGTTGTTATTTTCGCCGCAGCTGAAAAACAGGCACGGATAATTTTGGTTTTTCGTATTGTTTCGCAGTCAACATCTCACACTTCAGACATTTAGGTGTGCTTGACACGAGCTGGTAACAACCCCAGGAATGGACTCAGACGAGGGTTATAACTATGAATACGATGACGAAGACGAATGTAGCGAGGACAGCAACGAAGAGGAGCCCGACGACGACACCCTGGAGCTCGGAGTAGAGTTGGTCGATCCCGTGGTGGCCGGTGGGGAACGAGACGAGAGCGGCGAGACTGGTGTAGGAGGCCACGGTCCTGGCGAGGAAGAGGAGGAGGACTATCGCTTCGAGGTTTTGACTGCCGAGCAGATCCTTCAGCATATGGTGGAGTGTATCAGGGAGGTCAACGAGGTCATCCAGGTAGGTATTTAGGCATGCCAAAGTCAGGAAAGACCGGGGTTCACGATTGTGTGAAGCGTCAACAGGCCACAGATGTTAGCTCTGACGCTAGCCTTTTAGGAGTAGTTTTCTTGCTGGAAGGTGACAGTTTCACCAAATTCACAACGTTTAAAACGTATGTATTCTCACGATAGCACTCGTTTATCAAGTAGCATTTTAAGTGGGACACGGAAAGTGGAATATTTACAAAGAAACACAATTTCTGTAGGAGTTTGTTCCAGGAAGTAGTCAAATCCCTATCGAGAAGTTGGCTGTAACGTTCGCTAAGCTAATGTTAGCTTTGGTGCTACTTAGCATCCTGAAACCGTTAGCTAAACTAGCACCAGACTGGAAAAGCAAAATCTTCGGTTCTGGATTTGATGAATGCTAAGTGGTTGAGAGCGTTGGCTCACCAACTGACACCAAAGTAATTACGTGTATTGACGTTCTATTACCGTTACTCTTTTTATTATTAGTATTATTACTCGTTAGACTGAAGCCTGGACCGTCGAGTTGGCGATCAAGTTACTTGACGTTAATTTAACCAAGCTTTTTGTCATGACTTCCGATAAAGTTGGCCCTATCGTACTGAAAACTTCATAGGTTGACTTCAACGGTAGATTACATTGCCGTAACACGTTGGAGATTTTCGTCTTAGCTTAATGTTAACATGGGCCACCATTTCCTCTCACGTAGGTTCACTTGGGTACAGAATAAAATGGAAAGTGGTCTTCATCGACCCGCTACTATTAAATTATTTGCAGTAAATTCTTCGTTTTTCTTGATCCGTGTCATCTTTCAGCTTCTTGAAAATAATATAATTTGCAAAGTATCTGTTCTACAAAAGTATAACAGCTTTATTTTGAGTTCTTTTTCTTACAACAAATAATTTATATCAATATTTCTTTGATGAATCATATTTTTATCTGGCTACTTAAATTTGTGTTTTCAGTACTAGGACCACACGATGTTGAAAATGTTTTTTATGTATATATATATATATATATATATATATATATATATATATATAATGTATGTGTGTGTGGGTATGTATATATTACATGAATTTCAGGAATACATGTGACACAAAAAGTCAAGTATTGCTTGAATAGATAACATGATTATGAAAGAGGTGGTTTTCTGGAGAATTAACATCAATAACCATTCAGGAACTTTTTACTTTCAAGACTTTTTCATTGGTTGCCTGGCAAACAGAAAAGGCCACTCTCCAACTTCTTCAGATGGAGGAAATTAGATTAGACATTGCTGTATCTGTATAATGCTTGTTTAAAAGGTTAAAGTAATGATCTAACTTGTTGCATTTGACTTTTTATCAGAAATGTTCCTACAACATAATTTCCCCTTGGGGATTACTAAAGTATTATTGAATTGATATCCATTCGAAAGTTGACCGCTACCAACAGGTGTCTTGACTTTGCTTTGGACATATAGCACTTTAAAAGATGCAGCTTGGTTGAATAATCAGACAGAATTTTCATGCTTTCTTGTGTTGTACCAATAATTTAATGGCATAGCCTTTGAAATAGGGCTGGGCAATATGGGATAAAAAAATTAAATTATCACAATATATTTTTTCATATTGTCCACTTGCAATTTTTATCATGATTTTTTAAAATACTGTCAATTTTCTTTTTTCTTTTGTATTGAAAACTAAAGGAAAAAAAGAGTCTTTACATTCTGGCCCAAGCAAGACCGAGTAATCCCTGTGACCTTACATACACAAACCAGCATTCCAGCAACAAAGTGTGACTTTAAGTTGTTTGTGTGTCACGTTCATTTCATTCATGGTTTAAAAAAAAAAAAAAAACAGCACATGAGATTTTGCTGTCAGCTTTCTTAATATTGTTATAACAGTATCATGGTCCTTTTAACAGTCTGAGCTCTGTGTGTGTGGAAGCATGTATGCGCATGAGACGCACGCAGACGAGATTGACGGTGTGTTTGTGGTGCACTGATGTGAAGAAGTTGACCAGGATCGTTTGAACAGCGTAACTAGACAGATTCAGTTGCATGCACAATATCAGTACAGTAAATAAAAACGTTGCGGCTCCTCCAGCTGGAAGTGTCCAGGTGTTCCTCACCAGCTAGAAGTGTCCGGGTGTTCCTCACCAGCTGGAAGTGTCCGGGTTTTCCTCACCAGCTAGAAAGATCTAGGTCTTCCTCACCAGCTGGTGTTTCATGTGTGAACTGATTTTAAGTACGACCACTACTCGTTTCTGAAGCAAGGTGCGGCTCCTCTGTGCTTGCAATTATAGTTGGCAAACGGAAACAGTTTAAACTATTGATGTCACAATCAGTATTTTCTTGCCATGTTGATGTCATACTGAATAACTGTGACCGATTCTTTGGCCTGACAACGAGTGTCAGGCCAAAGAATCGGTCACAATTCTTTGATGTGAAAAATGTGATTCCAGCCACACTCATTCAACTGTTTCTTCAATCGATCTTATAATTTAGCACCTGATTTCATCTTCTCCTTGAAAACTACTATAAAGTTTTCTTATTTTGCATCTCTCCAATTTAGCTTTGTCAAATTATTTAGAGCATGTGAACAAGAATAATGATGTGTGGTGCAGACACATGTTCCCTTCTTCTGCATCCCTGTAAAGGTGCCACATACCTCCAGCCAAGAAGTTCATGTTCTGCAAGCAAAAGCCAGTATGTAAGGGCTATTTGATTGGCTGCTGTTGCCCACATTTCTGCCATGTTTGATCAAGTAAATAGGATAACAGCTGATCACTGTAATTGACAAGAAATTATCACGATCATAAAGCTTGATCATGTGATTGCCCATTCCTAATATGAAATATCTGTTTATAGTTTTCAGCATACTTCCTGTAGCTGATATTTTATTTCCACTTCTGTGTTTTCTCTTGTTCTTTGCGTATTTCATTAGGATATAGATGTGCAGACCCTGCATCGTCATGTGTTGACAACAAACTGTTTAATAAATTGAAAAAAGGCAAGGCAAGTTTATTTGTATAGCATCAAGGCTATTCAAGGTGGTTTACATAATGAAAGCATGAAAGGTAAAGAGTAGAGAAAAAATTATCAGTTACAGTGCAGTGGTATAATAAAGAAATGTTAGACTTAAGCTAGAGTTACAGTGTAGTACTGAAATTAACATTGCTTACATTTAAATTCAAAGGCAGCTGTAAACAAATTAGTTTTTCACCTTGATTTAAAGGAACTGAGGGTTTCAGGATTTCTGCAGTTTTCTGAAAGTTTGTGTTAGATCTGTGGAGCATAAAAGCTGCTTCTCCATGTTTTGTTCTGATTCTGGGGACACAGAGCAAACCTGAACCAGAAGACCTGAGAGGTCTGGATGGTTGATATGGCAACAAGAAGTCACTGATGTATTTTAGTCCTAAACCAATCAGGGATTTTATAAACTATCAGAAGTAAATTAAAATAAAACTTTTTATCCAAAAGCCCTTTAATTAGCACTCTGATTAAATTAGAATAGATTAGAAGGGAAATTTCTTGGATTAGTAGTAGTGAGAAATGTTCATGTTTTCCTTTTTCATCAAACAGGCTCTAACTTGAGTTAATTTGACTCACACAGCACTACTTATCCTATCATTTAACTATTGAGAATCTTGTGCATTCTCAATAGTCATGTAGATCCTTGGAATATACTGTACAACCCCATGAGTTTTTTATGGCACTAATAAACTGTTTTTATTTTTAAATAGTAATTTTCTGTATGACGGCGGAATACCTTTCTTCACTTGGTTAAATTTGTTATTTTATTTTCAGAATTTATCTAAACTTAAGACAAAAAGTAAGGAAATTTATGTTTGATAGGTTATTTCTTTGTTGTAACAATGCTTCTTGGCAGTAAATGTTATGTTGTCGGAAAGCCTGTTTATTTCCCTTTTAAATGGAAAGACATTTGTAAGGAACATGTATTTGTGAGATGAGCAGCAGAGTTGAAAATGTGGGTTGTGCCTATGAAAATTTTGCTGAATCTTATCAGCCAATGCCAAACAACTTATTTTACTGTTGTTACTGACTCTTGTTTTGATAGTCTGGAGTTGCTGCCAATCAGATGCCAATCAGGCTCTAGTGTCAGCAACATGTGTACTGGAACCTGAACATGTGGAGAAACATTGTGTTCAGCAATTAGTCCAGATTCTGTCTACTGAAGTTGGATTGCAGGGTCAAAGTGTGGAGAAGACACAGAGAAGGTGATGCTGAATGCTGCACTGATAAAATAACATATTTTGGTGGAGGCAGTATGATGGTGTGAGGTGGCATTTCCTTTATTGAAAAAACGAGGCTCTTCATCATTGGAGGCAATCTCAATGCAGAGAGTATCGAGATGAGATTCTGCTACCAGTGGCAGTCCCATGTCGCCACAGCCTGGGACCAACTCTGTCCTCCAAAATGACAACGTTTGTCGCCACAGAGCAGGGTTTATTAGAGACTATTTCAAGATTTTGGTAGTGAAGAGGATGGAATGGCCTGCTGGTAGTCCTGACTTCAACCCTCTTGGAACACCTGTGGAATCAGCTCGGGTGTGCTGTTCTTGCCAGAGTGACCAAAACAACCATGTTGGCTGACTTGTGACAAATGCTGATTGAAGAATGGGATGCCATCCCACAGCAGTGTGTGACCAGGCTGGTGACCAGCATGAGGAGGTGGTGCCAGGCTGTGAATAGCTCTTCCACACGCTACTGAGGCCCCTGTTTGTTAAATGAATAAATTGTTAAACTGCCAATATGTGTCATTTCTACAAACTTCAATCATCCAATCCACAAACACCAAACAAGAGTCAATGGCAGAATTGGCAGAGAAGATTTGGCAAATTTGTCATGGGTGCAAACCACATACTCTGCTCTGCTGCTCATTGTACAAATGCATATTCCTTACAAATGTGGTACGATTTAAAAGGTGAATAAACAGGCTTTCCAAAAGTGTAAGATTTATTGCCCAGAAGTATTGTTACAACAGCAACAAAAAAAATCTACCAAACACAAATTTCCTTACTTTTTGTGCTATGTTTTGTCACTGTGCCTTTACATATCAGAAGAGACAGTTCCGCCTGGCCTTTGATTACTAAAATATTTATAAAATATTGACTGGCTTTTTCCTTTTTATAGATATCAGAAATTGTATATTTTAAATTTAAAAAACAAACAACAGCTTCATCCATAAACATGCTTACAGGTTTTCCTATTTCTATTAGTGAGACTAGAATATAAATTCTCCCACCACCTGAAACTGAACTGTAGTAAAATTATTTTAGAGTATATGTTTGTTAGGTTGGGTTTTCTGTTGGTGCGCCTAATGAACTTTAAAAAAAAAATTGTCATCTGTTGCTGACATGTTCTGTCAGTTTTCCATTCAAGTTATGGCCTGCTTTACTCACATGTGGTTTTACATTGGAGCCATTAGACTTTATTAGGGGGTGCTCTGATCGGGACTTTTGTGGTTGATGATTGATTGTTGGAAAGAGGATATGCCAATACCAACCACATGGTCTTTTTGAAGCCTATAATTAATTTTGCTTTCTTTAATTTTTTTCATCTGCATGGCTAAAATGTAGAAGGTACTATTTTTTTCCTCCTCTGCCTTTGAAATCAAAATGCTTTCAGGAACCAGGGTGTGCAGCATCATTACATTGTTTTATGATGAGGAAAGCTGAATCATTTAAATACATTGAGATTTGCTGGACATAGTCTTTTTAAGCCCTGCAATAGACAGGTGACCTGTCCAGGGTTTACGATCACCTTTTGCCTGATTATATATTTCAAGAGTAAGAAATGTGGGTGGAGTATGCACCACCTATTATCAATGTACACAAAAAAAGGGGGATAGTCCATAGTCTCTAAATGTATGAGTGCCAGTCCAGTTCCATGCCAACTGAGGCAACAAAGCTTTCTCATTTTGTATCTATTGATAGTACTTTGTGTGACATCTGTAGTCTTCCAGATTTACAACAACGTAACATGGAGCTGAGGGAAATTCCTGTACAAATAGTCCTTTTTATACACTTAGTGTACATATTTAAAAAAAAAAAAAAAATCCAAAATGACCACATATTGTCTGAAAGGGCCCTATCCACACCTTCACTTAAGTGGAATGACATTTCTAAGTCTTGTCAGACAATACAATAATTTATTTTGACATTGTTCTGTTAGCCATGCATGAACATTAATCACTAATTCACTGCAAATATATTCAGGTCTAATACAAAACTGCTTCAATTCATGTCATTTTGATTCCTAACAAAAGTTTACACTTTTCACTATTTATTAGTAGACCTAGGATCGTTTTCACTCTGGAATCTTCCTTTAAGACATGGAGGATTTTTTAACCACAAAAGAAACTTTCTGTCTTGACATACAATTGTTCAAATAGCTCTTGATCTATTGTAGATCGTGAGCAGTATCTGTGTGCTGCCAGGGTACATTAACTGGTAAAAGCAGAACTTCTACATCCTATAGCTGCCCAGAAACATATAAGATGCGTTTATAAAGTCAAACTCATTATTGGACTTTTGTGGTACATTTATGCTCATTGCTTGTTTTAGATGGATTAACATTTGTTGGGTAACGTTATTTTCATCCCTCGCATTCACACCCACCACTCACAAACGTACACAATGAAAATGAAACCGGACAGATTTCCCCTTGTGAATAACAATCCTGATCGGTTTTGTTTGCATTGCTGATGATATTCCTTTGCTGCTTGTGCTGGTATTATCAGGTTGGTGCAGATTTACTTTTATTTGATCTGACCAGGATATGGAGCTTCCATGGCTGAAAATAAATGGTAGTTAATGGGTTTAACTCCATTTCTGAATATGTGATAAAATTGATAAAGTTCATTTAATTTGGTATGAATACATTAAGCACATTTGGTTGCAGACCAAAACAATTAGACAGCGATCCCTAAAAGGAGTGGTCTTGATTCAGATCAAATTGCAAACTAGAGCTGGGCAATTAATCAAAAATTAAAAGAATCTGTAAGTTATGTAATTTTTTGTGTATAAATGGTTTAAATTTTTCCTAGAATTCTATTCTAACTTTACTCAATCGTAAATGTTCATGTATTGTTCCATTAGTAACATACTTTTGCATGTATAATTATGTGGGAGACATAGATATTTATTGGAGAAGTATCTGTTTTAATAACATATTTACAGCAAAAAATAAAAAATTCCCATGAGAGCAAAAATTGGGGAAAAAAAACAAAAAACTGAAATGACAGCCAATTAATCATAATTGAGGTCTAATGTTCGATTAATTATGATATTGATTTAAGGTTGTATCATCCAGCCCTATGGCAAACTGTAATGCGGTCTTTCTGGTCCGAACATTGAGTTAAGTGTAGAGTGTCTG
This sequence comes from Zenarchopterus dispar, assembly GCA_028564865.1. Classification (NCBI taxonomy): domain Eukaryota; kingdom Metazoa; phylum Chordata; class Actinopteri; order Beloniformes; family Zenarchopteridae; genus Zenarchopterus; species Zenarchopterus dispar. The sequence continues at coordinate 6,910,098 of JAOWBL010000021.1, read as the reverse complement.
TGGGATTAACACTAAGCTAAATAATGTAGTTGGCAGTTCTGTATGATTAATACTAAATCCTGTACAGTTTTGCTATTTTTAAGTTCAGTAAGCACAATGAATACCAACAATATCCAGAACATAAACAATCACTTGACATTTCAGTGTTTAATATACACAGGTTTACCATATCACATAACAGAAACAAATATTTTTGACAACAATTCCAACGTAACAGTATCAGATCAGTAGGCAGTGAGGATGTTGTTGCACGATTTGAAGTAATACATTTTAAATGCTTAGGCTTTTCTCTGTTTGACAAAGGAACAAAATCAAGTTTACAAAGCTGCAAGTTTGCAGGCGTATCAGGTGATTTGTACTGGAGCAAAATAACTGATTGAAAACTCTCAAATTGTGTAAGAGCTGAGAACAATCTCAAGTGACTTAAGCCTTTCCTAAAAGGCCTGTTTGAAAATATATGGCTAAATTAAAATAAGTAAAACTACAATGTGTATTTTAATTTATAATAAAAGGTGAAAAAGTAGGTTCTTTTAGGCAGCACAAGCCAAAAGTAATGTTTTGATTACGATTGGTTTCTAAGATGCTAAAAAGAAATGTTTCTTTTCCTGTGTTCATTCCATCCATCCATCCAAATTTGGGCCATCAGTGTTTTTCACTGTTTTCATAAGGATGAAAAACTGTGCAAAACATTTTTTTTCTCAGTTTCTTTGAGAAAGTGAAATTCCTTTTATTCCTTTTCACATTCATGGTGCATTCAAGTTGCAGTTATTTTGGTTACCAACTACTTGATCTTTTACCTGACAAGTGCATAGTTAATGTTTTTATGATATTAACAATGTACTTGTAGTTAATGTCTAAAAAACACATTCATGCACATATTCAGTATATACCTCATGATAACAGATTCTGGTTCTAATATCCAAGGGTGGTGGTTGTTTTTAAATTGAGTATTTGCAATAAAAGCACAAGAACTGTAGAAGAAATTAACACCTATCCATCCCTTCATATTAGTTAACAATAACAGTGCTACATCTGGTCAGGATAAATCAAGAAGGGCTTTTTTCCAAAGGTGGGACTGATATTAAATCGGATTGGTCCCATGCATGTTATATTTGACCAGATTAAAAAAAAGAGAAAGAGCTAAACATATGACAAACATTTCTTGTTCTTCTAGAATCCTGCAACAATAACACGCATTCTTCTCAGTCACTTCAACTGGGACAAAGAAAAGCTTATGGAAAGGCAAGTATCCCTGGATTACCTTCACTATTTGTTACTTTTCAGTGAACAAATACCACTATGGAAACATAGGTGTTCATGGGAGAACTAATGTCTGTATGTTCTATAAAACTGGTGTCTTTTGTTTCTATTTGTATAGATATTTTGATGGTAATCTGGACAAGCTTTTTTCCGAGTGTCATGTCATCAACCCAAGCAAGAAGCCACGGATCCGTCCTCCAATCAACACTAGATCCTCAGCACAGGACATGCCATGCCAGATCTGCTATCTGAATTTCCCCAACTCAGTGAGTTGTTTTTCTTATAAAGCCCTTCATTTAATCTATGACTAAGAATGCATATGTTTATAGTAGTTTGTCTTTTTTTTTTTTAAATCGTATTTCATATCAACCTAGATATGTTTTCTTGCAGTACTTTACGGGCCTTGAGTGTGGACACAAGTTCTGCATGCAGTGCTGGGGAGATTATTTGACTACCAAAATCATAGAGGAAGGAATGGGACAGGTACCAGTTAAGATTTATTTGGTATTTAAGTTACTGATCAATGTCGCACTGCTTCCAGACAGCAAGGAGCAACGTTTGTTTACCTTTGTTTTGAGTGGGTAATGCAAAGCTGCCCTGAAGACTGTCCAACTTATCATCTTGCAACAAAACAAAATTGGCTATACTTTCAAATGGAAATATGACACAATTAATAGAGCAACTTTTATTAATTAACTTGATTGGACATGAAAGAAAATTAAATCTTTTAATGACTTTGAGTAATGATTTCCTTTCTGTGTTGTCTTCTCAGACCATTTCCTGTCCTGCTCATAGTTGTGACATTTTGGTTGATGACAGCACAGTCATGTGAGTATCAATTTGTGCATATATTTTTGGTACATATCTGTTATCAATGATCAATATTCATAGCAAAAGATGTGACTGGCTGATTTTTGTTGTGAGAGAAAAAAAAAAAACAGGCTTGTGTAAAGCCAAACTTAAAGAACTCCTTATTCTATGTAACATACCTGGAAATGGTTAATTGATTCCTCGGTTTTTGTTGGTGTACAGGTTATGATTGAGAACTATAAATTAAGAGAAATTGTATTTGTCATAGTCATCTAAAAGAAAGTAAAAAAAAAAAGTTTATCTGGCTCTTATTTTCTTTTTATTGTTTGATTGCTGTACAAAGAAATGTACAGTAATGAGCATGATCTTTAATGTCTTGTACCAGTTCTTAATCTCAGTGCAATTCTGCTTACTTGCATCCTGATGTCAAGTGTTTTCACATATTTTACAAATTTTAAAATAAATGGGTCTAACTCACAAGAATATCTTGTCAAATAAACACCTGATTGGTTTTATCAAGCAATTACAGTAGTTATATAATAATTTTATAGGGCACTCTTTTTCTTTTCATTAGTGGTGTCCTATCATACAACCAAATTATTGGGAAATAAAATGCTTTTCTCACTTGTTGAAGAAAACTAGGAGCTTTGCAGTTTTTCTCCAAAGCCCCTTCTCTCCCCACAAAGTCTATTAGATAGTCGACAGTGGAATATCACAGAAACATGGGTATACATGTCAATGGCTACCAAAATTCTGTTTGGTCAGACCAAGCAAAAAGCACTTTCTTTGCCAAGCTCTCTGCAGTGTTTGATGTTTGTTTGGTTTTTGTTGTTTTTTTGTATTTCTATTCTTTTATCTCTCTTTACCTGTCTGTGTTTTAGCAAGTCATTTGGCTAACCCTAATCTGAGCTTTCTATTTTTAAGATTTACAAATGGTTGCAGCATACCTTTTTGTATGTACTCTTGTGAAGTCTCCATATTATAGTAGCAATGGATAATGATGTTCAGGCGTTGTGACGAATTCTTTTTTCAATCTTGAAGAGGACCTTGCAATAACCCCAACTCCCAGTGGTCCAGTGTTGATGTTTCCACCATTTATGTTAAGCAAAGAAGATGAAAAAAACTATCAGATTCTGGATGTATAAGAACCTTCTCTTTCTCTTTGTTTTTTACTTCAAAAGTTACATATTTTGTGTCACAAAGGCTAAGATTTTATTTGTATTTTCCCACAGGCGCCTCATAACAGATTCAAAAGTGAAGTTGAAGTACCAGCATTTAATTACAAATAGTTTTGTAGAGGTAAGCTTTCTGTGATTTAAAAAAAATAAATAAATTATTTTTTAATTAAGAGTTGTGAAATAAATATAAAACCTTGATATAAGTCACTGTGCTGTAAAGCTATCTATTGTGGGCTACTTTGAAAAGCAGAGATCTAATTTTTACCTAAGAATGTATGAAAGCTACAATTTTTTTCTCTTTACTCCTTTAAGTGCAACCGGCTATTAAAATGGTGCCCCGCTCCAGACTGCCATCATGTTGTCAAAGTGCAGTACCCAGACGCCAAGCCAGTCAGGTGCAAGTGTGGCCGTCAATTCTGGTAAGAAAGTTTGTTTTGGTTCAAGTAAATTCTCAGTAAACATTAGCTGTTGAGATTAAATGACATTCTTGAAATATACATTAATTCCCATTTATATGAATACTCGTGTTTATAGCTTCAACTGTGGAGAGAATTGGCATGATCCTGTGAAGTGTAAGGTAAGAAGATATCTTCTTATGTAAAATTTGGGTAAAATTAGCTGTCAATACTATACCGTAATTATGTCTTATATTAATTCAATGTGTTCACAGTGGCTGAGAAAATGGATTAAGAAATGTGATGATGACAGTGAAACATCAAACTGGATAGCAGCAAATACCAAGGTATGGAATATGTATTTTTCTCCCACTTCTCTGGGTTTTTATTGGTAGAAGAATAATATAGCCACAGAGTACAGAAAAGTGGATTGTACATGCAAATAGTTGTTCTTTCATTACACTGATTAGTTGCTTTTTATCATGTTTGTAAGCTCAGAATTTGTCAACTTGTCAGAAAGTGTCAACTCTTTTCTTGCTGTCATGAGTGTTACCCTTATCAGAAATGCTCTTTTGAATGACATTTTGCTGTTACCAAGCCAGTTTTCCTTTGCTGTCTGTAGGTGTGTGATGTTTTGAACTTTATCTGAAGATTCTGATTTGCAAATTATTATATTGCTGTTTGTGTAAAAAAAAAAACAAAAAAAAACTCTGCCATGAAAAGTGAGCTATAAATTCACACTATTCTCCTTTACCTGACAGGAGTGTCCTAAATGTCATGTGACCATTGAGAAAGATGGTGGTTGCAATCACATGGTTTGTCGGAACCAGAACTGCAAAGCTGAGTTCTGCTGGGTTTGTCTGGGACCATGGGAACCTCATGGCTCAGCCTGGTAAGAAATGGTGGCTTTCTCCTCATGTCAGCATAGAGGGCTCAACCTGATTTTACAGGGTACCCTGAAATGTTTAGTAATTGCTGCTTAATGTTAGTCTTTTCTGTTGTGAAGCAATAGTAATAAAGCAATGGTCACACATCTCGAAACAAAAATTAGAAAATAAAAATGTCTACTGTAGCATAGAAAAGTATGTTAATCTCTTATAATTTCTAGATTTCTGCATTAATTTGCCATAGGAAGTAATATGATCTTTATTTAAGTCACAATAATAGATGAACACAGTATTCTTAGGCTTATTACACACAGCCTAAGATAATTATTACGTATAATAATTTGTTGTATCTTTATTGAACACTCCCATTCACAGTGCTAGTGGAGAAAGTAAGTCAGCCCTTGCAATTAAAAGCTGGTTAAACCCGCTTTGTTAGCAGTTACTTCATGTAAGCACTTTGGCTTACTCAGAATCAGAGCTGCACGACATTCAGGAGGATTTTTTTGAGCATTCCACTGCTCTTAACCTCAGATACATTTCTAGGGTGTCTGATGTGAGCAGCTCTCTTCAGGTCATTGTTCAGAGGGTTAACATCTGGGCCCTGTTTAGGCCACTCCCAAAGTCTAATTTCCTTTTTCTGAACTCATTCTGTTGTGGATTAATTCTGATGCATAGAGTCATTGTCCTCCTGCATCCCCCAACTTCTACTAAGCCTCAGCTAGTGGAGAGCCACCCTGACATCATCCTGTAGGATGTTTTGATAAATGTAATGATTGGTTTTGCCTTTTATGATGGCAAAATATCAAGGCCTTGTTGAATTCAAACAAGCCTATAATTCATATCATATATACCACACAGGCTCTGATGGCTGATGCAGTGATGTTTTGATGTTGATAAGCTGTGCCCTTTTTGTGCCATACATTGCTGAATATTCTCTAACAATTCAACTTGTTTCATCTGTCCATAAAATATTTTCCTTGCAGCGTTGTGGCATACCAAAGTACGCTTTGGTATTCCACTTTATTTCGAGTGATAGCTTTCTCTGTGTTTTAGCTGTCAACAACCTGGCTCTTTAAATGACTTATGCAACGTAAAGTCATGAACAGAGATGTTTGCCTGTTCCACTATTTGTCTGTCTGTATCTCTCTCTATCTCTCTTATATAAATAAATACAAATTTATGTTCTATTTAAAATTTCAGGTACAACTGCAATCGCTACAATGAGGATGATGCCAAGGCAGCCAGAGATGCTCAAGAGGTAGTACTTTCTAATTATTTTTACTTTGTAAATTTCTGCATGCAGTCTCATTTTGACTGCAAGCAAAGTGAGACTTTGCATGCAGTTAGACATAAATTCCTTTGTGTTAGACAAGGGGTGGGCAATTCAAGTGAAAATACCACTCAGTTCAAAATCTGAATAATGTTGTGGTTTGTGCTGTGCCCAAACGAGTGCAATATATAGACCATCACTTGATAATGATGGCGATCCATTAAAGACGGTCACTTTTTCATTTATATCACATCAAGAGTGGTAGATTATCTTCCTTCTTAAAAGGCGGTATTATCAAAGCCTTTTTAAGGCTTTTTAGGTCTTCATAAAATATGTGTGACATGTTTTTAAGAACCAGAGTTACGGAGCATCAGGTCCCCTTTTCAGCATGGATTTATATCTCTGTTCATAGCACCTGATTTTTAGGGGATGGAGTCAGAAAGGCAGCTTTACTCCTCTGCATAGTGTGCTTCTTTTGAAAACATTTGTACAGCTTTGTTCTACGTACTTCAGGAGAACTGCAAACACTGAATAATGTCAAGAAGACATTGGAATATGTCAATAATTCTACGCTGATCTGGGTTTGTGATGTTACAAAACCCTGCAAATCTAAACAGCTTTCTAAATAACACATTTTCAGACAAAGGCTACATTTGTGACAGTGACAGTATTGTGTTACATTTTTACATTTTTTAATCATGTCTCTTTTAAAGCCACTCTGTAATACAGCCATTTCAGATTAAATAAAGGTAGGATGTCAACATATCTAACTTATATCAGTTTGAATGATTATTTTTGTGTGCTCACAAGTATATGTATTTGGATGTATCTACATCATAAAGCAGTTGCAGACAGCACATAGGTTAAAAAAAAAAAAAGATGTGTGAAACAACTTTTAGTGGTATGTACACTTTCCTGACGCTTTGAAGGTGTAGTGCATGTGTTGGGAAAATGGCTCGATTGAAATAGATATATGTGTTCCGAAGTTAAAGCCAGTTCCATACTGTGTGTGCAGCGCTCCAGGGCAGCCTTGCAGAGGTACCTGTTCTACTGCAACCGCTACATGAACCACATGCAGAGTCTGCGCTTTGAGCACAAGCTCTATGCTCAGGTTAAGCAGAAGATGGAAGAGATGCAGCAGCACAACATGTCCTGGATTGAGGTGCAGTTTCTGAAGAAGGCTGTAGATGTGCTGTGCCAGTGCCGCTCCACGCTCATGTTTACTTACGTCTTTGCCTTCTACCTCAAGAAGAACAACCAGTCCATTATCTTTGAGGTAAGGTAAAATGTCAGCTGGTGAATTTGTGCTTAGCATAGAAACTAGGGCTATTTTTATTTTCATGAATATAATTTAACTGTTCAGTGCTCAATCTGACAATCTCTACGTCAGGAATTAATAGTTATAGAAATACTGGCTAATTGTATTTGCAATGTCACATGAGTCCAAAGCAACACAGATCCTGAAACTGGCATGAGAGCTAGTCCGGGACTCTAGATCAAGTTTTGTTTTTTGCCTTTTTTTAATATATATATATATATATATATAATATATAATATATATATATATTATATATATATATATATAATATATATATTATATATATATATATAAAAATTATTACTGGCTTCATGGAAGATGGTCAGGTGTTTTTGGCAGCAATCATCAACCTGAGGGGAGTTGTGGCTTGACTTGAGTTATGGATTAAGGAGGAACATATCCTAGATAAGTGGAATCTATGCCTTTTTAAAGTATGTGATGCATAATAATGTTGTTTACCAAATGTCTGTCGACCAGAACAACCAGGCAGACCTAGAAAATGCCACTGAGGTGCTGTCTGGCTACCTAGAGCGAGACATTTCCCAGGATTCCTTGCAGGACATCAAGCAGAAAGTGCAAGATAAGTACAGGTCAGTAAAACAATTGTACCTACCTACCATAATTAAGCTGGATTTCGTGGAGTCAAAAATTTCTTCTTTTGTTTTTGCAGATACTGTGAGAGCAGGCGAAGAGTGCTGCTACAGCATGTGCATGAAGGCTATGAGAAGGACCTGTGGGAATACATTGAGGATTGAGGACACGTCCCAGTACAACGGACTATTGAGTATCATGACAAACTAGAGCGCTGATGCAATTTAACAGGGCAGCACGGGCCTTCTGCCGCCTCTCCTTTGGCAAACCAACCACTTTGGCATCTTTTTTTTTCCTGAATTTGTTTTACAAAAATCTTCAAAGTAAATTATATTTAAAATGTAGAGTAATAAAAAGAAATGTACTACAGTATTGTTAGAAACAGAGTGGAGTCTGGAGAAAGCAGAAAAATTCATCTTAAACAAATGCATCCTTTTGGCCTGTATTGTTATCAACCCTTAAACTATCTTCTTTTCTTGTGTTTTGTTTTTTTTTTTTTTTTTTTTTTTTTTTCTTTGTTTTTCTTTTTTTTATATATATATATTTTTTTCTGACTTGACTTTTGAATTAAGTTTTCCCATTAGTGTGAAAATGTTTTCAACAAAGCTTTAATTGTCCTGGCCATGTCTGCAGTATGTGGGGAGGTCTCACCCTCGATGGCTGAATATTGATGTGCTGATTGCAAAGGGGCAAAGACATTTCGTAGGGAAAAGAAGGAAAAACAAATAGAACAAAATGGCAAGTCTGCATTTTTCAATTTGTAAATAGTCCATATGCATGGAAGTTAATGAGCAAGAGTGGCACGTGTTTGCATAATTTTGAAGTATTTATTCTTTACAAATATTGGAAAAGGTCTACTTTTGCCATGTAGGTTGAGTCTGATTAGTCCTTCCATAAACTGAGTTTGGAATATTTGGCAATAAGACATTTGTCCTATCATCTTCAGTTTCTTTAAGATCAGTGCACAAGTTATACTTTATCAGTAACTTTCAGTGGGGACTCAAATTTAAGTGATCAGATGAAAGACTTGGTGAAAGTACACAGTTGAGATAGACTTTTACATGTCGAAGTTTAAGTAAAATGCACCGGCTCATGTCCCTCTATGCTAATCTTTTGCCATACCCTCTTAGTTGTTTTTAGAGGTGTTTAACATTTAACATTACTAATTATTTGCAGGAGCCAAACTGAGTGACATTCACTCTTCTTTTTTTTTTTTCTTTTTTTTCTTCTCTTTCCTGGCGTGACTTGAGGTAGCCCTCTCAAAGCTGAGCTTGCACCTTGGGGATTGAATGAGAATAGTAGAATGTACTGACAGCGCGGCTATGTAGTGCTGCTTGTTGGACTCGATCATTGTCAAGGAGGGCCATGCATTTGTACCACTCTTGCAGGAAACATCTGGGTAGCATAAGGCTGATAATGGCTGTGGTTCTTTGAAGAGATCTCTTGCCCTGGAGTGAGTCTGCACAGCTCGACTTGTGTGATCCTTAAGCAGATTGGTAGTACAGGGCAAACTTCTTAAAGCTGAAGGGATGTTTTGTAAAGTTGTTATGCTTTTGCATAAATTTTATGCAAAACAAAAAAGACATATTTTTCATACATGGGTTGAGGTTCAAAAATGTCATTGCTCGAGCAGGTTTTGCATCGTTTTGTGTGGTGGTTGCTCTAGTTGTCAAGCTCTCTGCTTGTAAATGCTTGTTCATGTCTCTACAGTGTGACAGTCTTTTCAAAATTGACTGGAGGGGACATGATTATTACAGGCACCGGGGCAAGTCAAAAGATGACTCCAAAGTGTCATTCATTCATTAAAACTCATCCTTTGCCCTAGTTTCAGATCTTTGGGGAACTCTCTCCAAATGCTTCTTATGTGTTCCAACTTATTATTTTATCCTAGCAAATTATATAAACTGTATTGTTTATTTGAATAAATGTCATGAGAAATCTCATTTTTGGGAGTACTGTGTGAGTCATTAGAGTAGGTTTGGTCTCAAGCGCATTAATTAGCCAAATATTCATGATGCATCCTTGCGCTGTGTGAGCTATTCAACATAGTACACTACAGACGTTGGCATAACCGTCTTCCAGAAAAGTGTGAATTTAACCTAGAAACCTAATTTTGATTTTTGAGGGGGGGAAAAAAAGTTAGTTTTTTTTTTTGCACCAAGTTTACTTGCAGATTGTACAATAAAGATCTGATTTTCTTTTAATGTCAAGTTTTTTTTGTTTAAAGTCACAAACCAATGATACAAGTTAAATGCATAAAAGATGGGCTCCTTTCTCCAAGTTGTCTTGCAGTAACAGCAGCTGCGATGCTCAGACTAATCTGCTCACTGGGGCTCACTTTTTCATAGTGTGTGCTAGTTGTTCATGCGCAATTCAATTTTACGTTTTAACAGAAGCAGCTATGTGCATTAAATTGAGTCATCCAAAAACTTTTACTACTTTTCTACATATCTTTTCTTTATGCTATATCAAAGGTCATTTATTTCCTATTAGTGTAAAAAAAAAAAAAAATGTGGGAAAAATTAGATGTTTGTTTTGGAGAAAATATTAAAGTACAAACTGTTGCAAAAGTTGTTCTTGCATGGGTGGTTGATTATGGGCCCAAAGCTTGTTGCAGTGAACAAGAAAAGCCCGTCCCCGGAAAGAAATATCCAGCTAAACATTGCCACATGAGGAACTATGCAGCTGTGCCTTCTTCCACTGGATGGGGACAAACGCTGGTTTTAACTTGAAGTTACATGTCTTTAGGTGCCAAGGGCTACAATCCAAAATAGCAGCAAAGTTTATGTTGCTCTTTCAACAAAAAAAAAAAGAAAGAAAATTGCATGGTTGAATTTTGAACCGATTTTGTTTTATAGTATGAGCAGAGGTGGTATAGCTGGTAATCAGTGGAATAGACTGGGCTTCGATGAAGCATGGGAAGGGGGAAAAAAAAACACACATTTAAGTGAAAGTCTTTTAAGAGGAAAGGAAAACCCAAACAATATTAAATTATGATTTGACATTTAGTCTGAAAAGAACAGCTCTGAGCAGCTTGGTACAGAAATGCTTTTATGTCTGTCCAGCTTTAGTTATCAGCTTCAAAAACAACCCATTTACACCAAGGTCAAAAATTAGCCTTGCATAATCATTTGAAATGAAGTGTTGTAAGCACATTCACTCTCACACAGAAATTCCCTCATAAAAATGTTTTTTTTTTTTAAAAAAACAAAACAAAAACTTAAAAATATACATTCAAGAAAAAAAAACAAAAAAAAAAACTACCAGTCCCAGTCTTCACTCCAAATTACATTAAACAAGACAGGATGACTTAAATATTTTCAATACACTTAAAAACCTTGCTGTGCTTGAAAGAGCAAAAACGCCATCAGACACTCCCTCAAGAAAGCACCTCATCACTTGCTCTCGACACAGAATATCCGTGTGGTCTCATGACAGAACCATCCAGTCCGGCTTCATTTGTGACTCTGCGAGGCTGATGCCTTCTAAGAACTGGCGTGAACATCTAGTCTTCGATTTTGAGCCAACCTTTTTTATAGTCTATAAGTAGTTCCAGGTAGTACTTCCATTCTGGCTCGCTATCATACCTGACTTCGAATATCGTCTTTAGAGGGTTGTTGTGAGCCTCGTGGACACGCAGCACCTGTCCTCTGTACCACACTTCCGATTTGTCAGCTTCCTCATACAGATGCCGGATCCTCTTTCCCACCAAGTCTGGGTAACAGAGGCTGCCGGCTCTGCGGGCCCTCTGGACAGCTGAGCGCAGGACCCATCGTTTCCTGTGTTCGGCGCTGTGGCAGGCGGACAAGTAGGGACAGTATTTGATCTTCAAGAGCGATCTGCATTTCTTTTTGGAAGAGCTTTTGAGGCGTCTTAGGCTGTGAGAGAAGCTTCCATTTCTCTGCCACCGGCGGGTTACTTTGGGCGTCAGGTGCAGGTCTCTCTCACCGCTTACACCTGGTCCATCAGCTCCAGACTCTGACACGGCTTGGTAGCAGGCCTTTTTTCCATTCGGACCCTTTCCAAACATCTTTCTCAGTTTGAGAATCACACCTGAACAATTCTTGGATTTGACCCGCGGTTCTGAGCACTGATTACCAGAAAGGCACGAGGAATTCTCAGTTTCACTGGGGGACAGCTCGTCTGGTGTCAACGGACACATCCACGAACTCTCTGAAGCTGTACTCTGTGGAACGGTTGAAGAGCAAGATTCTTCAGCCGTGTGGTCCGGGCTTTTGTTCTCAGTCTCGTGAGCACAATTTTTCTTGGCAAATGTTTTCAGGACACCAACTGTTTTCTCTGCGTCACCCGCTTCTTCCTCGTTCAGAAACGCGTCTCTCGAACTGCTCTTTACTCTGCTTTTTCTTTTGCTCCTGCTCAAATGTGATCCCGTTTCCTGGTCCTTCACGTTTCCCTGACGTTGCGATTCTGACGGCGAGACTGGTGAAGCGTTGATGTCTGAAAATGAAGGAGATCTCCTGCTGCTGGACATCTCATTGCCTCCATCTTCCTCTCCGTTGTCAGGTTCTATGTTTAATCCTGCAACACAAGGAACACCGTGATCAGAGTGATGCTGAAGCCAAATTTAACATACACAGAAATGTGTAAAAATAATCAAGTTGCTTACTAAAAAGGGAAGAGTTAAAAGCATTTCTAAATCATACTTAGTGCTCAGGGAAACACTGTTGGATAGCAAGATGGAAAAGAATTTTCAGAATTTCTAATTCACAGGAAAAAAGAAAAAGTTAATAAATTTATTGTTTTCCAAAAGCTGATTACTAAAAAAAGCTAACTGCTCAGCTCCTCCATTTAGGTTGACAAATTAATCCTCCCAGGGCACTTATTCAGCACACAAGACGACACAGAAACTGATATCAGCTGACACTTGGCGAACGGACAGAATGATCCTCCACCATGAAACACTCTTTCAGCAGAGACAGAAGAAAAAGGCTGTCGGAGTAAACACGAAGACTGGGAACAAAGTCAGCTGCTACAAAGGATCCTATCAGTCAGGGATAAGACAGTAGTGAGGCAAGAGTGGGACAAGAGCAACGTTCATATTCCAAAGTCAAGTCCTCCTAAGCCATGTGGATCAGTAATGTAAGCAGTAAGTGCAAGTTCAATTAAAGCTGATTCAGTAAGCAAATACATGAAGTTGAAGCACAGATTTTAAACCAACTAGTCTTAACTCTACTTTAAGACTTTACACAACTCTACTAACTCCAGAACTTTACACACAACTTAGAAAAAAACATTACCGGTATTTGTTTTCCTCCATGTCTGTCAGTAAAAATTGATGAAACCTTTCCTGTTATAGAGTCAATGCATCCAAATAATTTTCTTTCCTCATTCCATTTTGTCAAGTGGCATCGCCACATTATGAAGCTGCCACTCCCATACTTCATAGCTGAGATGGTGTTCTGAGGCCTGCAAGCCTTTTTTCCCCCTCTTTTTATCCTCCTCCAAAAAAAAAAAAAAAAAAACCCACATCATTATGAGCAAATGGTTCCAATTTAAGTCTCATTAAACCACAGGGCAAGTCAACAAAAACAAAAAGAAAAAAAAACCAGGGTGGTAGCCTTGTGGTTACAGAAGTGGGCTTGGGGGTGAAGGCACAGGTTCAAATCCCCAGTTTGGCAGAGGTGAACCACTGCTGGCTCTTAACCACCCAATTACTGGGGGGAGGGAGAGGAGGGAGCAGCCCCCTGCTCCTGCTGTGTAACTAGTGATGGGTTAAAAGCAGATTTCCCCAGAAACA
>JAOWBL010000021.1:6872360-6896531 GCA_028564865.1 Zenarchopterus dispar | reverse complement strand
GGAGGGAGAGGAGGGAGCAGCCCCCTGCTCCTGCTGTGTAACTAGTGATGGGTTAAAAGCAGATTTCCCCAGAAACAAATTAAAATTTTTTTTATTTTATTTGCCCCAGTTTTTTACAAACTGCAATCTGGCATTTTACAAGTAATGGCAAAACTATTAAATAAAAAGGTTTGTGTCCTAAAACAGGAAAAGTTTCACCAACTTTTCTTTAAAAAAAAAACAAAAAACAACTATGTACACTCACAGTCGACACTGTCAACCTTTTAGAAGCTACACTAGCATCACAATTAGTATACAATCACTGCCAATTTGCAAAAAGAAATTCAAAGTTAAATCTTAGATTGTGCTAAAAATTAACGAGGAAGAAAGGTATCGAGTGGCAGATTAACACGTTGTTGCTTTTCGTCCTCACATGGCCTTCGTACCTCTATGCTTTTGTATTTACTCTTGTCCTTTAGCCACACGTGGTATTAAAACTGCTATGTAAATGTGTTTTTTTTTTCTTTCCCCTTAAAACCGCTCTGTTAAAAGACAAACATTCCCTCTGAAGCGTGAAATTCCCTTCAACCAGAATTAACCCATCCATGTGCAGCTGCTCCCCCTGCCAATGCCATGCAGCAGCACCCCTCAGCAAATACATAAAAAAAAGGTCGATCATGCAACTTCTTGTGATTTTCTTTTGAAGGTTAACAGAAAGGTGCCCTGCTTTCTAAACGAGAAAAAGCAAAGAGTTGTGAGCTTGAGGGACAACATTAAAAAAATAAAAACAAAACAAATATACCTGGACTCTCTTTTGGGCATCAGGTGAAGGTGATTCTGTAAAAAAATAAATGGATTTTATATTGAATAATTCTTGACTGTGAGTCATTCCTTACAAAATAAAAAAAATAAAAATAAAAAAATTCTCCATTAGTGGCCCTTTTTTAAAGGCTACAAAATAAATCAGATATACTGCCTTGTACTACCCTATAAATATAAGGCCTCAACTCTTTTTGAGTTATTAAAATGCATATGTGCAACCAAAGGGGATTTCCAGGAATCTGCAAGCGAAGACAGGAAGTTTTGCTTGGTGAGATCATGCTGCATATGTATTTGGCCAATCAAACTAGGTTCGTTTCCTTTTTTAAGGAAGGTATTTTTCAAGGGCTTTCAGTAGATTCAAGTAAATAAATAATTTTTTAAAAACATTTTTCTCTATGATATTTTGTTTAAAAAAAATACTCATTTGAATTTGATGCCAGCATTATGTTAAAGGGGGAAAAAAACATGCATGTTTCCTCTGTGCTGCATTTCTTCTTTTGCATTATTAGTTCTGAGAGGTTTGGAGCAGCACATGTTGATCCAAATTATAATGACGGATGACGTTTGCAATACGGCACGCTTACACCATTACAGATGTTGGTTTTTGAGCTCTGTTTCAAACGTCTAATTTTGATCCAGATCACTTCAGCTCAGAACATTTAAAGTGAGCTCTGGCCCACAGAAAGCTGTAGCATTTCTTAACCCCGAGGTAGAGTTTTAATTAACATTTGTTAATGTTTCAACAGTCTGTTACGCTACTGGCTTTTAGAAGAATACCTGAGCCCACGCTGTTCGTTCCAGTGCAAAATTGTTGATTAACTGCAGCCCTCAGTGCTGGATATCATGATGACTTGAGACTGACTTTTGGTGTAAAAAAAAAAAAAAAAAATCAATTCATAAATCTCCAAATCCTACAAATATTTGAAGGTATAATTCTTCACAGAAAGACAATCACTCCTCTTTGTACCCTCAGAGACACGTTGGTAGAGAGCTGTTCCACCTGCTGATTTGTGAGGCACTTTAGCATTAGTCGGTCTTTGTTGCCTCTTGCAACTTTTTTTTTTAAGTTATTGCTGGCATTTTTTGTTTTTCAAGTATTAATATTACATTTCATTCTTATTAAATATTAATTATTGTAATTATTTCCTTCTGCTGCATCACTGCCTTGGGACTGACAAGTGTATTTGGGAAATTATCTGTACAACATTTTTAAAGATATATAGAGCATTAAAATAAATAACTTTCCCATCTTGTTAATGAATGAATGAATGAATGAACAGTTGTCTCCTTTCAATTTTGGACAGAAAAGTACTGTAAGTGACACTTCCTCATCAGAGCTAACAAGCAGTTATTTACTGCAGCAACTGTAATTTGAAATCCAGGTAGTGGAGCTACAAATTTCCACAAACATTTCAATCTTTTTTTGGGGAAAAAAAATCACTTTAAAGAATATAAGGATCAGAACAAATTGTTGAAAGCCAGCGTGAACTTCTTTACAGTCATTTCTTAGATGTGCAGATGCAGCAATATACCTCAGCGTGTCTGAAGTGAACATGTACTCACCCAGATGTTTGCAGACGCAGGTGTAATACAGAAGGTTGACCACATCTGTATAGATGTCAGGCAGGTGCTTGAGGGACATCAGTCTCCTGAGCCTGGAGGAACAGGGCCGTTTATGCAGCTGGATGAGGATTTTCTCTTCAGAGAGCGTAGTGGGCCGCAGCTCCACTTTGTGCTCCTGCAGGACCTGATCGATGAAGCTGCTTTGGACCATCGGAAACAGCAGCTCCTTTACCACCAGCATGGGGAGAAACACGGCTCCTGTCCTCATAACGTGTGGGAAAGGGCAGCGCTCCTGACTGGTGTACTCCTTCAACCTCTCCAGAACGTTACTGAGAGCCAATTTCATCTCCTCATTGAGCCACACCTCTCTGGCTTTTACTCCCAGTAAGCAGGTTACCTTCTCAACTTTATTTGACTTGGATGTAGGAGCAGTTACTTCCATCTGAGACAGCCAGTTCTTGAGCTCCTGCTCCGAAGAGGCCGACACAGATTTAGATATTAGCTTGCACAGAGAGTGATGCAGCTCAAAGAAGTGCTTGCGGACCGGGGTTTCGGATTCCTGGTTCTGCGTTACCAGGGCATTCACTACCTGAGGACACGGCTTCTTTGGCAGTGGGACAGTGCTGCATTGCTTGCCATCGGGGATAATAATCTTGTAGGTGGAAAGTTTAAGATAATGGGGAGGGATGTTTTTGAAATCAACTTTGCCCTCAGGGGGCTGAAGTGGACTGCTGGGTTTGGGTTGAAGGGCCTGTTGCTGCAGCGTGTCACCAGGAGGAGATGAGTTGACTTGTGGAGACAAGTCAGTGCGGTTGCACTCGTATGAAACCCCTTTTTCAACTGAAACTTTTGTGGGCTTTTTTTCAAGTTCAGATTCACATCTTTCCTTCAACGGCACAGATTCACTATCAGATGAGCTTGTTTCATCAGGCTCAACTTTAACTATTACTTTCCTGAAGTCATTTTGGGTCTCGACCGAGTCATCCACATCCGATGAATAATCTTTTTCTACTTTTATATTTTTAGATTTAAAGACTTCTCCTGCAGTGTCCCGCACTTGAATATCTGGAGACGATTCTTTGGAAACTGGACTGAGAGCAGGCTGCTGATCATCCTTTTCTTTAAGGTCCTTCTTGGAATTGTCTTCATGCCGCTTGGATGCCTGCATCACTTTCTCAGGTACTCTGCCTGGAAATAACACTCCTGAGGACTGCAAGTGCATCTGGCAATGTGCCAAACTGAAGACATTGTCAATAATTGGCATAGGAGGAGAGTCAGTTTTATTTCCTTGTTTAACAGTCTCCGTTTCCACTTTTTGTTGTTTGCAGCTCAATTCCACCTCGTACACATCCTTGTCCTCCTCTTCTATTTTGATAGGTGTAGAAGAGTGAGAAATGCTTCTCTTCAGACTCCTTTTTTTAACAGTGGTTCCTGTATTGGACATAAACCCATTGTGCTTACTTCCTGTTGTAACAACAGGGGAATGGACAATTTTTCGGGCATTTGCGCCATTTGGCACAGCTGCGTGCACTCGCTCTGAACTGCGACTGGGTGACTGGGCCTGCCATGCTGCATGGGAAACAGGAAGGCTCTTAGGCTGTTTAGCTTGCGCTTTGCAGGTGGAAAAGTCTAGGACTTGGTTTATGCCAGCTGGAGGAAGGACGGGCGCATCCCTGTGCAGGCTGGAAAAAGGGTGAAAAACTCTGCTCATCTGTATGTTGGATGGCGAGACGGACGACTGGTTTACACATCTGGCCGGGATGCTTTGGTCCAAACGCAGGAATGGTGAAGAACTGTGCAGCTGATCAGCATGCAAGCTGGTGATGGGTTTGTCCTTGGCTATGGGGAGATCGATATGCTGGCTGGGTGGGGAAACTTTTATGTGACTTGAGTGAGATGCAGGCGATGAATGTTGCCTCTCTAATGGAGCTCGGATTTGGCTTGCATTTAAATGAAATCTTGGAATTGCATAGTATGGGTAGTCAAAACCCCGCATAAAGGAAGGATTTTGCAACATATCAGTGTAAGACAAAGGAATTTCAGCATGAAGCGACTGAGGCACTACGTAATGCTCCAGAGGTTTGGGGATTATCCGTTTATGAAGAAGGGAGACATTTCCCCCCTTCTTACTGCCACTATCTTTACACTGTGGCCTGTTTTCTACCTCCCCGTTAGCCTGGGCGTAGTAAAACACTGGGTGCTGTGTTAGCTGGCCATATTTGGACATGGGAGAATGTTCCTGATAAAGCTCTGAGGTCATTTGCTCATATGTGGGGTGGGAGGCATACAAGCTGGGGTAGCCTGTGGGGGAAGTCTGTAAATGCTGGCTGTGCTCACTTAAAGAGCCAAACAACCTCCGAGTCGGGGCGCAGGGGTAGCTGCTGTAGTTTGGCTCAATCACAGAAGGCAAAGTCCTGGCCCCACTTGGGCTGTAGGACTCCATGGTCACCCTCTTCAGTTGTTCTGCACCACGCTCCATCTGTAAACTTCTCTGTTGCAGCAGTGCGTCTTTCCTCTGAACGGGCTGTTTTTCAGCATAGCGAGCAGTCCTCTGCAGCCAGTCGTGCTCATAGACACTGTTCGGTAGCCTCGGGGAGACATGGTCTCCGTGGCGTACACTGAAACGTTGTCCCATCACGCAGCCCAGTTCATTACAGCAGGGGTTGTGTCCGTAAACTGGTTTAGGAACCGCCAAGTAAAGCGGGCTTTGTGATGGAGACGGTGGGTTCTCAGCTCCTATTTTGTGTTTTCTGACAGCTACTGATGCAGCAAGTGTTGGACTGCTGATCTCAGGACTTTTACTGTAATACGTGAAACCCTGTTTTACTGGGGGCTGGCACATGGAGGAAGAATGAGAACGGCCTTCCTCAGAAGAAGCGCCCTCTTGCCTGTATATCCTGTGGTTTTGCCTTTCCATGGCAGAGAGGTGACTCACAGGACTTCTGTCATCCAGCAGAGACGTCTTTGACTTATTCCAAGCAGGGGCGAATCCTGCGCCATCTTTTTCTCGGGGGTCATATGCAAAATAGGCCCCATTGTACTGCAGCGTCTGCTTACCCAGGAAAGTAGGCATAGTCTGTGGTTTCAACAGTCCCGCAGATGCTGCTGTCCCATCAAATAAGGGCATGTTGCTTCGAAGTGCTGGGTCTGTGAGCATCTGCACTGAATGGCGGCTCATGCTGTGGTAACTTTATGATGGGGTACTGATGTGGCTCCAGATCTGAGGTTACAAAAGTAAAAAAACAATTAGACATTGGAATTCATGATTGAATATCCATGTTATCCCTTTAATTTCCATAAATAAAATTCCATCTCCACCATTAGACACTACAGCAGGACACATGGCAGCAAAATAAACACTTTGCACACAAAACAGAGCAATCATTAGATAAGAGCCTGGTTTTTGCAGCCTTGACAAATCTTGTGGGTTATCACAGATCACGCACACACCCTTATCAGTCAATACAGATGAATGGTGGGAACAATATGCAGCAGAAAAGTTGCAATCTGAGGAATGTGTCATGTTTAATTATAATCTGGTCCCGATGCAAGGACATCAGTGAATGAGGAAAGAGTGGGAGGCTTTTCCCCACACAGCTCAAGTCCTGTGACCGTCTTCACTTCAGGTACATGCATGCAGATAACATTTTGAAGTGATGAGTCACGCTCGAATTTTTACAGTCTTAGTCATAATCACATCACCATCGAAATCGAGAGGTTAAGATTAACCAGAAATGATCATTTGATCAGATGAGAGGTTCTTGTTTTGTTTTTACATCCTAATACGAAACAATAAACTAAGACTAAGGGGGTGGGGGGGTGCTGCTTTTGAGTAACCAATCACTTAGAAAAATCAATTACTTGTAACATGACAAGAGGCAAATTGTCCAAAAAAAAAAACAAAACAAAACAAAAAAAACACACAGGACCTCATGGTTGCTATGCAACATCTATAAACATTTAACATCTCAAAAGGACAAATAAAATGCAGAAGTGTATCCTTTCTCACTCTCATTTCCTCTTCTGTTCTTTTAAAAGGAACAGTGAGTCAGAAATGTTGCAACCACTGTTATAGGAAGATAATGGTCTACTGAAAATTTGGAGAAAATAATTCATCTTAAGTTCAGCTCAGCCACGCTGTTGCTAGCGGCCCATGTTTGACAGTGGTTGCATCCGGGCCACACATCTGGATGCTTTTCTGTGTACAAAAAAAAAAAAAAAAATATGATCTATCGTCTTTGTTAACTGAATAAATACTTTAACTATGAATGATAGAATACAAATAACATTTGATTAAGAACAAAAAAAAACCTCAGTTTTAAGCTGTTGCATTGCAGGACACTATAAAACTGAACTATATTTAAACTAATTTAATTAAAATAAACTATAGGTCCTAAAATTAGGTAAATACAACATATTTCACTTAATATTTTGTTCTTCTGAGAAAATGTCAAGGTGCCTCCAACTCCACATTTGGTCACTTCTATAAGGTTTGTACCGATATGGCGAGTTTAATTTAATTCTCCCCTCAACTTTTCCAAACAAGCCACACTTGTGCAGCATTTGTTAACTAAGCTTTGCAGAGCGTAGACGTTGTGGCTCCTAAGGTTTTTATCTCGTTTTTCTCACGTACTCCTAAGAAGATTGGTAACTGTTTTGAAATGTTTTCTGCTTTTCAGGCTCTCTCTCTCTCTCTGTCGTTGTGTAATGACGCAATCCGAGTTGTTTGAAACCTCTTCCCACGCTGATGTGCAGGAACAATTGCTTCTCCAAGACCACTTCTGATATCTTTCCTTCGTGTCATTGGGTGAACTCACATTTGAATGTTCCAGGCCATCCAACTGCCAAAACGTCTGGTTTTGTGGAGGTCCTCACACCTGCTGATGATCACTACATCAAATGCATTCGATTAGCAGCACCTGGTGCAACCAACCGTCCCGATTCCTGTGGAAGCAGTAAGGGTGGATTTCAGTTTTCACACAATGCTTGTGCATTTTTGGTCAGCACATACTGCATTTACCCACTTTTTAGACCAAGTAAGAACCAGTTATTGTTACATGAAAAAAAAAGTAAACTTTCACATCTAGTTTTTGCCTTTCAGCACATGACTGTATAGCATGTTTTAGAAAATGCCAGAAGACATTTTTATGCAGATGACAGTTAAGACTTAATAAATAAAAAATTTTTAAAAAGCAACAATTCTATGGAAGCGAGTATAGATGCATGGATTCTTAAAATAGTTTCAAAACAAGTGCAGAGAGTACAACAACTTGAGCTTGCCAAACAAGAGAAAAGAAAATGTAGAGCACGTCCATTTAGCTTTACACACCTGAAACTTAAATGCATGCAGTTCGCCAAGTGGGTCCATTTAAGTGCAGCCTATATCACGTGTTAAATGAGGTGCATTAGATCCCGTGGACATTTGCATCTGCCCTTTCTGCAGAAGTGTGACATATTTGCAGCCTGTGGTGAGTTTTTAGTAAAATTAACTCACTGTGAGCCAACTCGAGCCTCATGCAGGCTGCTGTTAATACTCCGCCCTGTCGAACCAACAGTTGTGATCAACTCATCCTGTGGTCACGTTTTTAAAAAGCAGCTACAGCGAGATGGCTTTCTGGTGCACAAGTGAGAAGTGCGGTTTCTGCGCATAAAAGGAAACTGGGGAGCTGTTGTCTCCCCCGCGCGCGCGCGCGCGTGTGTATCTGTGTGTGTCTGTGTGCTAATAAGCGTGTGGGCGAGTGCGTTTTCCGACTCCCGTGATCTGTGGGGCAAGGGTGCTGGAGCGCGACTTCCTAAGGCAAAACCGTCCAAACTGACATGCCCCCAAATCACGCGAGAACAAGGAAGAAGGAAAGAAAAAAAAAATTCACGTCATTCCAGTCTGTCTAACAATCATTAATCACTTTTGCTGTAAACCTTTTTTTTTGGTCAGGTCAAAGATGCGTTGGAACATGTCAGCAAGTTCTCATGGCATGACAAAACAAAATAAAAAGTGGATTTCTGTCAGTGCGTCTTAAATGAGTCATGAACAACATAAAACGGAACTTGGGCTCAAATAAGTTCCTTCTGAGCTTCTGCTGATATTCTGATTATTTGCATCTCGATGGAGGGGGTGGGGGGGGGAGTGGATGTGTAATCACGAGATTGGTGTCCCGACCACATAAACAGCCGGCTCGAATTATTATGAGGACGCAAATATTATGAAAATAATTTACGCCTAAAAGTTTGGCTTTCGATCACTGAGCTGGTCATTTCCATACAGGCTGCGAAAGTGTCTCAAGTAAAACTAAAACCCACACTGTGGCCAAAAAAAAAACAAAAAAAAAAACACGCCGTTTCTCAGACTCAGGGTGCGTGGCACTGCTTTGACTGGATGAAACAGTCGCGCATTCTTCACGCTTTCCGAGAGGACACGCTCCGCGTCTTTGCCAAGATTACGTCTTTCACACACTCGCCTTCACCAGTCTGTCTTCAATTACAGAGCTCGGGCGGTTAATAAAAATGTTTTACCTCGCCGCTGTCATGAGTGATCCCCGACGCGCACTCCGTGAAACGCGGCTCGGGGGGGTGGGGGGGTCGAAAAGGGCATGAAATCGTGGCTCTGCTCCGGGGATCGTTGAGCTCCGACGCGCGACAGTCCCGCCGAGAGAAACGGGAGCGTGCCCAAAAAATGTGGTCCGGAATGCACGAGGCTTTTACTGAAGTTAACAAAGTGAAGAAAAGACAAAAGGGAGGAGGATGGTCTTTTATCAATAGGCGGAGTCATACCCACAGCCTAACCACGGCTTGTTTTCTTCACATGTGATGTTTTCCCGCTGGTGGCTTCCTCGCTTTTATTGGCTGTCTCCTGAACGCCCGGCTGCCAGCTGCCACCTAAAGCTGCCACCTTCAACTAAGTCATGTTTTTTTTTTTTTTTTTTTTTTTTTTTTAAGTACTTTATTATTATTCACTGACACATAACACTCATATTTGCGCTTCTTAGTTTCACTTCTTCTCCCTCTTCCTTGATCTGAGTGATCATTCTGAAAAATGAAATCATTAGAAATTTGATCTGCCAGAAAATGTCACTGCTTTGAAAAAAAAAAAAAAAAAAGTCCGGGAATCTTAAGGTCATGAGTCCAGTCAAATCGGGGCTAAATGTATGCCTGGCTTCCCTCTGCACTTGTTTGACAGACAGATCAGGTAAAATTCAGTCTTGTAGTGGTTTTACATCGCAGGTACAGCACTTCTGCTCAACATGCATTGCTCACAGAAAAGTGAAAGTTTCAACAAAGCATAGGGAGAAAGAATTAATAAAGAGCTGATGAAATCTGCATGAATAGGATGAAATTAAAAGGTGGTTAAAATTAAACATCACTGTGGGAAAAAAAAGCCCTGTTTGTTTATTTGTTGACCTCATCCTAATGTAGTTAATGGTTTACTTTAAGTGATCAAAGTTAAAATCAGGTCTGCCTTTACAGCAAACAGGGGTTTCACTTGTGTCACTAGTCACATTTCACTTTTTTACTTCATCCATGAGACAGCTCTTGTAAAATAACACTCATTTACCAGCAGGCATATTGATACTCTTTAAAATGATTTAATGTGAACATATATTGTTCAACTCTTGCTTGATTTAGCTTTTCAGTGAGTCAATTTATTGTTGCACTTGCATCATTTCTGTCCTCCTTCACCTGTGGGCTGGAGTATAATTTATGTGTCCTGTGGGGGCAGCCAAAGTTTAGTCTAGACAAGACTTCCATCAATCCCAGTGGCCTCCCAGATAAAGAGATTCTCTAGTGGGCAGAAAAGCTGAGAAGCCAGGGGTTATGTTCCCCCACGGAGCTGCCTGACATCCCACCCATTTCCAGTAACCATGGCATTATAGCTTGAGGCTAACCAACAAAAGGTATCAAGGGACAAATTTTCAAACATACGAGGAAAAAAAAAATAGAAGCCAACAGAGAGAATCAGAATCCTTTATTGTCATTTTGCACAAAAGAAAGAAAGAAAAGATAAAATAGAAAAAGTATCTACAAGTCCCCCTTGAAAAAAAGCAAATTTAATATATGCACGTGCTTGTAGATGTGCACGCAGGTCTTAGTGTATATATACACACATACACTTCATTGACACATCTATAAATGATTACACATTGAAGAGTCTGATTGATTTTATTTAAAGCACTATGCTGCTATCCGCTGATGCTCAAATCACTATTTATCCACAGCATGGTTTACATTTCTCTATTGTTAATGTCTATCATAATTTTTAAATAAAATTTCCAAAAATACACATTGATCTATAAACAAATATTAAGTTGAGTCACTTGCAAGGTAAACAAAGGACTTACGAAATGTTTAAGAAACGCAATATTGTGGTCATGAATATATTGAAAGATATACATTATTTATTGCTGCAAAAAATAAAAATAGAAAACCAATTTCAAAAGCTTAATTTTGTTAATCAACTTTTTGATTCTTTTTCCCCCTCTTTTTTGTCAAAAACAGCAGATTAGTATTTGAAAATGTTTACATACAGCAGCTTCCTCAACTTATTTTATTGAAATGGGATTGTTATTAATATAATTTCCTTTAAAGCTGTACAAAATGCCTTTAAATTCATTGCATGATGACGTTTGACATTTATGTTCTTTTAATTTTATATCATTTCTGTATTTTTTGTTAGTGACATGATCTTTATTGTAAATTTTGAGATCACACCATATTTGTTACTGCTACAAGATTTCGAGCTATAACCCTTATAGCCAAGCTTAATACCACACACAGGTATACGTTTGAGTGAAACCAGGAGGTGTTTACCACATTTAAACATCTCAGAGACAGTAAAGTGACTTGTGGTGACAGGGGGAGCTGAGCAGGTGATCTCTGAGGATGCAGTTTCTGATGAAACACTCTATCACGTTCCCTGAGGCCAGAGGCTGCTCAATGAGCCTGGAGACCGAGTTGCATCAGACACAAACTACACGCATGTCCGGACACGTGACCTCAAGATCTTTCACCACACATTTCATGGAATTAATAAGAAATATATTTCTCAGTGACGTGGTTTTTTTGTGTCATCATGGATGAAAAGTCACTTTGGTTGTAGCTTTTTTTTTAAACTTTTTCTGCATGTTCTATAGATTTTAAAGTCTTGTCTATGATTCTTGTATCTAATTTTATTCACTAAGGCAAATCTTGCAACCTTGGGCATTTTTGTTGATTAAATGAAGCTAGTTATGTCTGAAGAAAGCAGGAATAAAAATCTAAAAGATTTCAAACAAAGATTGCTCATCATCTGGAAAATCAAATCTACACACACTAAAGTGATAAGCATATGAGTGCATAGTTTTCCGTAAATGAATGATTCATACAGAAGGGCTCAGTTATGAATCACTAGTGAATGTTAAGGATGATGACAGCACTGTAATTGTGCTGTTTTGAGTCAGTGGCTTTAGGGTCGGTCTTTTGAAGACTTTGTTGTCTGTCACTGAGACATTCTCTGATAAGAATGTGTTACAGTTGCAGAGAAAACTATTATGTTTTGTCTCAAAAAGTTCACGTTGCATTATTTCACATCACCTTTGCACACAGTCTCTCTCAAGCTTTCCCAAGTTGTGAGAACACGGCGTTCATTCCCATTCAGCGCACCTGCTGGCTGTAAACTCCGCAGGGCTGCCTAAGCCGCGTCAGCACTCCTCCCTTCGTCAGAATATGGTTGTTGTCATGTTCTTCTGGCATAACTATAAGAATCTCGCAGCAGCCAATAGAAGCAGGACAGGTTATGGCTCAGGGAAGGATGCTTTTCATTTAGCGAGCCATTCACAGGGCTCCATGTGCTGCAACCTCCGCAGCCCAACAGTAACAAAGCTCTGAGGTTATTTGCAAAGCAAATTTTTTTCAGCTCCACTAGATTCAGTAAGATGGTAGATTAAAAAAAATTATTAAAGAAAAAAAAACTCCCCAACAGCAGAGGAAACACAAAAGCAGCTCCAGTTTATGTTTTAAAAAGTTTCTTTTACAGAAGACAGAGATGATCGCTGCTGGTTAATCAAGTATATGTTCACAGTTTGATGGAAATTAATTAAGGATCTGTGAGATCAAAAGTGTCTTTTAAACTATGAAAATCATATTTTCGTACAAGAAAAAAAAAATACACTGATATGACACAGTATCGTAACGTAACTGAAGGACGTCAACATCCAGAGAATTGAAATTATTACTTACAATTTGCACAGACTTATTAGTGCAACTGCTTAATAAATATACTGCAAAAACTAGTGTTTCTGAAAGTGAAAACGTCTCATTTCAAGAAAATTAGATGACTGTTTCAGACTATTTTACTAGTTTTAAGAATTCCAGTCAGGGTCATGCTTCTCACCTCATTGGCATTGACATTTTTGGTTAAAATAAGACAATTTTGACCTGATTTAGGAATCTTAGGTTTATTTCTAGAGGGGCTGTTTTTGCAGTTTAGTCTCAAGGCCAGAGCTGCGCTGGAGTGGAACAACAACAACAACAAACGCTCTGGCCTTCTTGGTCACCGTGTCAATCTAGATTTGACCAACTTGTCAGCACGCTGGGTGAGCACTGCCATTGGATTGTTAAAAATGTGCATTCATTTCTAAAGAAACATTCCAGAGTTAAAACAACTCTAGCTCTATAATTAAATGGTAAAGAGTCGTGGACCAAAACGTTGTGAATCTGAGCAGTTTTGAGTTAGAGCGGCATACTGCAAAGTGGCTGTCAATTCTAATGTTTGGTGCAACAAAGCTGTGTGACAATAAATCCCTATTTTATGTCTCTGACAAGATTCAAAAATGTCTTTCCACTTCAGTGATAGTTTGTATGTGGTCGCTGGAGAAACGCTTTCAGTTTTCAAGTGTGTATAAAGTGTATAAAAAGGATTGTTTGTAGAGGCATGTCCTTCTGGTGGCTGCCACCTTGTTGAGTCTTGTACAAGGTGACTACCAAAAGTTCCAGAAACTGCTGTCAGTAGATGCAGAAGGTGTAGAGTTGACGGCCTCTGCTTATATAGGACAGGATTAATACTTCAATATAGACAAAACAGGCAGGCGTTAGGCCATTAATGCTTCTTCTTTTGTCTCTATTGCAGTAGTTTGAGCTAGCCTGACCATCAGTACCGATTCACTTTGTAAAAATTCCCACTTGTGAAATGGTTCTGGCATTCCTCTGAGTCAAAGCCATCTCCACCGGAGCAAACCATACCAAACCAATCGCAATGGGCTGAGGGAGGGCTTTATCAAGTGACTCATAGAGGAACATCTAAAACAACCAATCTGGTGATAGAATTGTGAATAAAACTTTCAATCGATAAGTTTTTACTGCGAAGCTGAAACAGTCTTTCACTAGGTTCCTACTCTACTCTGTGCCATTTTGAATGTCTCTAGCTGATGTTTGTCTGTTTGTTCCTCTGCTTAGGTCACATACTTCTGTTTTCTGATTGCTTGCGTCCCTATCCAGTAATGTCAAAAGGTAGTTTCAATTGCATCTGTTGACAGTTCCGCTTGTAAAATCAAAGTTAAAAGTCTTTTTTATCAAAGACTAAAAGAATCAGGACGGCTGCCCAGGCTACATTTTTACAGCACTTGAGTGTCTGTTTATATGGACTGATAATGTGGAGTCACTTGAAAGGAGTCAAGTGGAGTCAACTGAAACGCACTGCTTCAATTCACATCGTTTTGTTCCCCAGTGAAAGTTCACACGACATAAAATCTAATAGCCCTGGGGTTTTTTAAAACTCTGGAATGTTCCTTTAGGACAAGGAAATTTTTTAAACAACCCAAACATATAAGCAAATACTGTAAGAGTAAGTGAACCAGTTGTGCCAGTCTAAGCTGAGCAGTACACTCAGTCAGTCATTCTTGACTTGTAGCAGCCTCTTTACTTTGGTGCCCTCTCTATTGGTGAACACCTTCTTCATCACAACATTTATGACATCTTGCTTCGACTGATATTTAAAAACACCACCCAAACACTTTCAGTACCATTATAACGCATGTTTGGTGTTGAAGTGCTGCAACATTTTCATCCATCCATCCATTTTCTATACCCACTGAATCCATCTACTGGGTCACGGGGGTCTGCTGGAGCCAATCCCAGCCCACTTCAGCCAAGAGGCAGTGCCACTAAATCAAACTCTATACGTCTTCAACCCAAAGAAGCTTAATTTGAGGGACTGATAAATCAGTAAAGCAACAGTGCAGTGGAGGGGGAGGGGCATGTACACACTCCAGACTGGCTCATCTCACTTTGCTGGGAGATGGAGAGTTTTCACAGTTGTAAACATCTCTAGCACAAATGTGATCCCTGTGTTTCTTCACTGCTGACCTTAGATACTTGGATTACTGTTTTTACTTTTTGAAGCCTTTGCTAAAGCACTTTTAAAATCTTTTCACAAAATACGACTTGATTGTATCTTTACTATAATTACAACAGTAAGTACATCGAAGTCTGTCTTTAAAAGTCCCAGGTAACTAATAAATACGGAGCTATTCTTACCCCAGCAAATAATTTTATGTCATGTTTCAGCACTAAAGCCACTTGTCAGTATCTGGTGGTCAAAGTCTCCACAGAAAGACCACAGAAGTCTGCCCTTTTTTTCTGCCAACATAAAAATACTGAGAAATCCATTATAAATAAGTGTATTACTGAACTTTACATATCCACAATGAGAAAGTAAGCTGTTAAATATGTCAAAGGAACTGAATATGCCATGTAGAAGTTTGGTCTGTGAATAACATTTCAGTTACAGCTAACAGTGCAGTATATTATCTCGTCTTCTGCTATAACTTTGCACTCCAGTCATTATTTCATCTACGCGTTGTTTAAAGATTTGTATGATAGTGTTTTCAGTTCAATTTCAGTTCAAACACAATGCTAACGGATGTCACTGACAAACAAGTTATGTCTCCAACTTCAGTTGGACACCATTAAGCATCTCATGTCTGGGTTTTCTTGTTTTCCTTCCTTAAAGCCTTTGATTTGCATTTTATCATTTTACCCTTGGTTTTTCTCTTTGTTTGTCTTTTCTGCCTTGTCGCTGCTGTTCATTATTGTCAGCGGTGCCTAGCTAAACTTGTCTTTCTTGATTGTGTCACTATGATTGTGTCGACTCTTACAAAGACTCCACATTGCTTTGTGTCTCTGTCACACAACAAGAACGGTAGTCAGTGATGGCTATAAGATGAATCTAGCTCAGAGACCGACCGTGGACATCATGGCAGTACTACGAGACAATAGACAGTAAGGATGGAAGCATCTACAGAGAGGGGAAAAAAAGAGTGACTGAGAGCTGTTAAACTTCTGTTGTTTCATGGAAAACACCATTTACTCCCCTCCATCCCAATTTGCTTCCTCCACACACTATTCCTGATAAGGTGAATCATACCTAAAGTCTGGTAACTGTATAACAGCCCTACAAAACATGTGGTGTACTTTTGTATCAGACCGCAAGTTGTAACAAGACGCCATTTATTAAACGAACAACCTAAGATAACAAGGTTTTGTTGATGTAACGAGTGAATGAGTTACAAACCGGACGCTAGTTGCTCATGTTGTGATATAATACAATGGCAGCGTTGTAATGAGCTGCTGTGCTGCCAGAGTAGCCTCTTTTGCTTCATCAAAACTTGTTGTACATTTTTGCATTTAACAAAAGGATAAGTCTCAATTTTATATGAACCCATGTACTACGGATGCAGCTGAGGAAAATAGTTCACCTCTGGGTTTTTATTTGTACCCAGTTATGACAACGTGGTCATTTAAATTCAGTGCACCTGCTTGCTGTTAAGTCCACAGAATCGACACTCCTCCCCCTTGTCAGAATACGGTTGATGATCATCTCACCACGCAGCAGCCAAAAACAGCAGGACAGGTTACTGGTCAGGTAATGATGCTTTACATTAAGGGAGCCATTTATAAGGTTCCATGTGCTGTAAACCTCGCCAGCTTAACACAACAATGACCCCTGGTTATTTGCAAAGCAAATTCCCTTCAGCTCCAAGATAAACTATGAGGAAAATATATAACTCTGGACATAAGGGAGGAGGAAGGGGAAGGTTGCATATTTTTTCAAAGTTACACTTACAGGATACAACTATTGTTTGAGACTTGCATCCTAGTCTTATACAAAACACACAGTCTCAGATGATCTGTAGTTCTGTTTGTCCAACAAGCAGTAATAATCCTGCAAAGAAAACAAACAGACTAGATTATCACTCACAACATGAATTTCTTCATTTATTACAGGAAGGACAGCTGTTATCTTGTGAGCTCCTACTCAGTCATTTAAGAAAATCATTGGCTGGCTTGATTTGTCATTCACCTGTCTGCCTACTCCAGACACACTCCAGAATCTGTCAGGAAATTGAGGTTTTTCACCGCAGTAAACATGTCTAATATTAGTGTGATCCCTGGGTTATTTCACTGTTGACCTTTAGTACTTGGAGTGGTGGTTAAAAGCTCTTCATAAATCATTCTGGACATAGTTTGAGGGTGAAGTATCTGGTCTTCTCTGACAACAGGTCTTTTCTTAAGCAGGATGTACCTTGACCTATGACCTGTGTTTCTCTGACTTATGTGTTTCACTGTAAAAGTGTCATGAAGTGTGATGGAAAACAGATGTGTGGGGCAGGGTGTTAGTGTCACGTGTCAGGGAATGCAGGACCCAAACGTAGGGGGATGAGGTGGCAGGAGTTTAAAAAACAAAACTTTTTTTTTTAACAAAAGTCAATGCTCAGGCAGGAATCCGAAAATCAAATCAAATAAGTCCCAAAGCATAGAAGACAAAGTAACCACAGACTTAACAGAAAACAGAGCAGCAATCATTACTGACAAGCAGCTAGGAAGGGAAAGACAAGACAATATATCTACACACTCAGACACAGGTGCAAACAATCAGGACGGACCGGGCAAGGGAAGTGAAACAGCTCAAAGCAAACCAAACACAGACTTTCAAAATAAAACAGGAACTAATCAAAACCCAAAACCGTGACAGGAGTCTGACTCAATAAATACAGGTTAGAGCCTGTGTCCAGGGATCTTTTTTGGCCAAGGTG
Organism: Zenarchopterus dispar; assembly: GCA_028564865.1. Lineage (NCBI taxonomy): Eukaryota > Metazoa > Chordata > Actinopteri > Beloniformes > Zenarchopteridae > Zenarchopterus > Zenarchopterus dispar. The sequence goes on along the minus strand of JAOWBL010000021.1, from coordinate 6,879,105 downwards.
CTACAGATCTGTTTTTCTATGCCTACTTTTATTGTGATACAACTTTTCATGCATTTAAAAGCTGGCTACGGAGGAATCCTTTTCATGTGGAGGAAACAGGCAGAAAGAGAACAACCCTAGTGAACATCAAGGGTTTTTAAAGCATGGCTACATGTGTCTTCAAAAACTATGACATGATCTGATCTGCACAAACTAAACAGAGTTGAATCTTTTCTAATGTTAATAGTTTCTCAGTCTGTTATATTACCTATCAGTTTCACGAGCCTGCTGTAGAGCCAGTCTTCCAGGAGAAGAGTTTCCGTTGCTTTATGTCATATGATTACCCCAATACGCCTCACAACAACTTGTACAGACCCTGACATAAAATTGAAAACTTTTAATAATTTTTAGTTTAACTCCTCTGCTGAAGCGCAACCTTGCTATGATGCTTTGAGTATGTTTACTATTTTTAAAGCACATATAATAATTCCACAAGCAAAAAAAGGTTTTTTAACTTTCATCTTTGACACTGGTAATTTTTATTCAGTACAATCATTAAAAACAACCCTTACAACAACAATAAAAACCCCTAACCCAAAACCAAAAAAAAGCATTTCTCACAGTTTGCAATCACTTCTTTTTTTTTTAAGTGAGGCAATCTCACAAAATGACTAAAATTTGAGACTGTAAACAAAAATACAAAATCACATGTATGTAAAAAAGGAGGATTAAAACTTTAGTACCTTTAATAGGTGAGGAGCTTAAATCACAAAATTATTGGATGGGGATTCCCTCATGTCTCCATGGTGAATATGGACCATTTAAAATTTGACACAAAGTGTGGCTGACAGCCCAAGTCAAGGTCCTGCATTACTACGCGAGGAGTCAGTATTACTCATATTGATGAGGCTGCACAGATTTGAGGTCAGTCCACCTCAGAATGACAAAGTCATGCTCCTTTGGTGAGAACACTCATAAATATAGATGCAAGCCAATGCTCATCCCGCATAACAATCAAAACAGGTCCTATCGTGAAAAAAAGTGAGAGCATCTGAAAGCAGCCCATTGTTTTTTATTTGGATTGGTTTTGTTATCAGCAAAACTGAACAATGTCACGTTGACTTTCATGTTTTCTTTGATGAATCATCTGGTTTCTGCAGATACTGTTTGACAACACTGACAATCGTTGATACTTCTGCCATGGCACCTTTACCTACGGCAAAGAAAAAAACAATTAGGATAGAATAAAATAAACTAGAATAGAAAACAAATTGCAGTGTTGTCCAATTCCAGTCCTTGAGGGTTGCTGTTTTGCATGTTTTAGATGTTTCCCTGCTTCAACACTCCTGATTCGTCACTAACAGACCTTGATGATGATCCACTCATTTGAATCAGGAGTGTCGAAGTAGGCAAACGTCAAAAACATGCTGGACAGCAGTCCTTGAGGGAGTTAGACAACACAGCTTCATCATCACTAAATGGACAGAAAAGGCCCATTTTGTTGCCCTGCTGTTATGCCCCTGTATCACCTCGGGAGGTAATAACAGGGGCGTAACACTCGGCTCACACACTGGTGCTGGAAGTATCCTGGGGAGTCACAATTCATTCGCTTCGAAAGGGGTAACATCAAGTGCTGATTAACTGAATCGTCAATCCAACAAAGCTAGTGCGAGCAAAGCACCATGGGGCTGTTTCAAAGCACCTTATTAGTGTAGAGAGCAGGAAGAAATTTGATTGCTGGTTTACTGTATGACAAATACAAGTTAGAAGCACCACCCTTTGAGCGTTAATGCAGCACTGATGTGTGAGCACGCGGTAACATGGTTTCTGAGTGAAATGCTGTATCAGTAGCTACAATAGTAGTAATACACCCTTCAAAGAGGATGGCATTATTTGGCACATCATAGGAATGCGAGAGATAACATGTTAGAACAGCTAGCCCGAAAACGTCAAAACTTCAAGAGTATGGCTACTGGAGAGTAAAAGCCCAAATAACAAGTTAGCTCAAGACGCTGGTCAAAATGTACCAGGTTTACACTGACAATGGTTGGATTACCAGAGGCTGCCTACACTGGCTGCATTGCAAACTTAGTGACTTGCCTTGAGGCACTAGACAGTCTTAGTGAACCATGTTGCCTTGTTTAGCAACCTGGAAGAGCCTGCTGAGGCCAACCTGATGTCTTTCTCCTGAAGCACTGGAAATATTACAAATGCCAGCAGCAACTGCAGAACAGAAGCTTAAACTGCTGTATGTGTCAACAACCACAAAGAAACCAGGTCAATATTTTCATTTATGTTGCCGCTTATTTAGCGCCGTGATTTATTCAGCTCCAACTAAATAAGAAAAAATGTCACAGTTATGTTTGATCTGACTTGAAGAATAGGGATCATGCCTATAAAAACAGGGGGAATACAGCTGTAGAAATTACTTTGTTCCTGAACAAATACTTGAGTTCAGTTTTCTTGTGATGCAATAAAATGTCTTTGATCTCTGACTCTACATAATATACTAAGTTCCTTTGGGAAAAACAAATGAAATAAATCAATATCATGTGATGAGTTTTTGGTTTTTTTTTAGCTCTACCAGGGGACAAAGAGACATTCCCAAACTAATTCAGAGATGTAATCTCTGCAGCAAGTCCTGGGTCTGCCCTGAGGCATCCCCACCTTCTTTATTGAACTTCATTCCTACAACAAAATAAGCAATTGAAAAACAAAAAATAAATTACCCATGATATGTTTAGTCTGATGATATCACTAGCAAATGGCAGATGGCTATATTTTCCCTAAAACATGATTACTGAAGACATCAGTACTCTGTCATACTTTGCACAAGTGTCAAAGGACTAAGTTGTTCAAACCAAATTTGAGTGTTTCATAATCTAATAGTGCTACTGTGTCAGTGGACGCCATCAAGAAACAAGTTATCCAACCTCCAACCCACTGAACCAACCACATTTAAAACTGAGGTAAAGAAAAAAGAGTTAAGTGACTCACTACTGAAGCAGAACAAATGTACAAAAAGATTACTGGAAAACATGTACCTCTTTATAATAAAGTCCAGGTCTTAGCTCCATCAGATCAATTACAAGCTAAAATTTTTGTTCAATTACCTAATTATTCCACAAAATCTAGATAAATATATTCATATTTATGGGATGAGGGGAAGTTGCAAGGAAATGGGAGCATGCTGTGCTTTCGAATTTACACACTTGTTAGCGAGTGCAGATTGCACTGTGGTCAGCTCATCAAAGCTATTTAAGGTTTGCTATCTTGCAATAAGCGAAGATTCCAAAGAATATGGTTACTATAAAATACTGGGCCATGTAAATTAAATTTAAAACAAAAAAAAAAGAGTAGCCTTTAATATAGCCACAAGGAGACACTGTATTTCTGAACGTACACCACTTTCACTGAAACCCGACCTTTCAAAGGTCGAAATATTTTTGAAACAAAATTCTTTGTTTGAAGTGTCAGCCAAGCATGCATGAATTATTTTGATAAATATCTGAATTCAAAAAGAGAGCAGTGATAGAGACTTATCAGTTAAGCGTCAACATTAATAGTTTGGGCTCATCTGAATATACACAAAAAAAGTTACAAAAGTAGAACAGAATGAGATATATGAAAGAGGTTCAAACAAATCTCAATCCTGCACAAAGTGGGCATGCTTACTGTTTTGAAAGAGTTAAAAAAAAATGCTGCTCCCCTGCTTGGGATGAGTGGGCTTCAGACACTATTTAACAATCTTACAAGCAATTTAAAGCACTTAACCAAAGGACCTTATGAATAGAAACTTACCGTAAAAGACACATACCGTTACCATATAACCTACAATAATACATCAAGCATCATTTGAGGACATCAGTTTCACAGAGTACACTGAACAAGTTGATAAGATCTCCCACATTGCTGGTATTTACCATTTCCTTTAATTCGTGCACTGTATTGCTTTGCAGTGATGTTTGTTCTGAAACTGGGCCTACCTATAGTCAGGAAGTGCTTTATCTCATCACGACTTGGAATGGAAACCTTGAATTAGTCCCTTATTCTACCATTCGTTGTGGTCAAAGCTTTATGTTTATGTGAAATGCTTGAGGATCCCTGTGATACCATTTGTGATCACAGACCTAACCCCCCTTCTTCCATATATGAAACCTGTGTGTGTGTGTGTGTGTCTATGTGTGTGTGTGGGTTTTTTGTTTTTTTTTGCCACTACCTTCAGAAAAGATAAAGCTCAGTGGAGTCACCTGTTGCACAGTCTATTCTGTCTAATATGATCCAGTCCACTTGTCTTCTTCTTGCTTATATAAAGGGTGAACTTAACTAAAGTAACTAAAGTTATTTTTTTAAATTGTCAATCACCATGTTAATTTAGTCTTCACATGCTTAGCATAAGAATAAATACCCTGAAAATTACAATTTCACTTCTTTCCTGGTCAACATACCCCTTTCTGAACATGTTGATCGGGTTTTGTTTGTGTCCACAGACAGAATCACTGGGTTTGGAGGTAACCCTTAGCACCCTCTTCAATTTAATTAAAATTCCTGTCTCACTATGTTAGTAAAATTAGAGTTCTCGTCATTTATCTCCTCTAAGCTTCCAAAAGCATTATCTCTTTAAAAAGAAGAAGAAGAAGAAGAAGAAAAAAAAAAACGGTTTCTTCAACAAGAAAGAACAAGTCGTGACCAGAGAAATGACAGATATGGAAACATTTCCACTGCATTTCTGTGAAGCATACCTGAAAGTCGTTGGTTTGCCATGCAAGAGAAGCTGCAAAAACCAAATACTTCTTACCTATATAACAAACCTGAACAAAATGATTCATACTACTTAAACTGGTCATAAGCACATGATGATGATGCAGTCACCAGAAGGCATGTCTTTGATATGGGAGTTTTTGATTGCATGTGCAGAATACCAAAACAGAAATTATACGAAGTAAAATTAAACAAACATTTATGAATGGCTTATTAACTGAATGTGAGCACTGCTCCTTAGCTTAATGTACTATATATGTACGTAAGCCTTATTCCTAATGTTTATAAAACCCTGATGAGTATGCCCTTGCTCATCGCCTCCATGGAGTTGCCAACAACCATTTTGATGGACTTGAACCTTTTACAGGTGCTTGAGTAAATACACTAAAGACAGTTCTTTTCAAGATGTTCAGATTTACACAACACGGAGCTCAAGATTAAACTGTATTAGATTTTTCTTTACAATTCTTACCTTAATAGATGTGAGCTACATGTTTGCTAAACAACACATTAAGAGTACAGTACTCTTTAAAAAGAGTGGGCAGTTCATGCAAAAAAGTCAACAACTATATGTAGGATTTATTTTTAGTTCAAGTTCCACTTCTTCTTTGCATTTAAGCTCTAGGCTTAGAGAAGTAATTTTTGCTTGTCAGGCATTTCACACTAGGTAATACATTTTGTTGTAAAATGGTAATCTTTGTAATCTTGTGATATTTGATAGATTCAGTGCCTCCAGACGAAGATGTAGCAAAGCAGCTTCACAGCGTGACGGTCTCTCCAACATATTTTACTTGAGGCAGGGTATTATTTTTCTAATCAATTTAGAATCTTTGCTTAAGTGCAAAAATGGAATGGCAGCAGTTAGCATACTTGTTTCACTTTCTCCTAACTCTGCTCAGGTTTTTTTTGAAGTTTGAATATATGTATTTATATTTACATCCCACACAAAACAACTAAGTAAAGAGAAAAAAAAAAGAATAAAAACACACCTTCATCTCCACACACCAGCTTCTTAGAAATGCAGGGGATTTCCACGTATCCAAACTCTCTCAGTCTGGATACCTGCTGGTCAGTTATGGGATGCAGCCACATTGCTGTATTCATAGCGGGGCAGAAAAGGAGAGGTCGACTGATATCCCAGGCTCTAACCACACATGTCTGAAAAAGGACAACCAGGGAATGATTTCACTGAAACTGTGAGGTAAATTGTTATTTGCCATAAGACTTTAAGACATTATCAACAGATAACTGCCTCACCAAAAGATTGTCACAAATGCCATTAGCAATCTTTCCGAGAGTGTTGGCATCAAGGGGGGCAATGACAAGTAGGTCTGCCCAGCGTCTCAGCTCAATGTGTAGAACAGGGTCAGATCTCTGTGTCCACAACTAAACAAGAGACAGGAAGTTTGGCAAGTAACCAATGAGGCACTTATTTCTCAATTTCCTGTCTGGAATGGATGACACTAACATTTCACAAGTTTCCAAAACTCACAAATAACTTGAATGCTGCCAAATGACTACTTCACAACTCATGTTACAACTGTATTCACTCATTTTGGTTTTGACAGTTCTAATTTACTTATTTTAAAAGCATGAGCTGTACATAAGTATTATGTAGTGAATATTTGCTTACATTTTCAAATGGTTAGAATACAAATTTAAGAAATCTTCCACAGTCCAATCAGAATCTCACTAGCTTTAAGAAACTCTACTATGGACCACAAAACATTTGAAACAAGTTCGGTTTTACCTCCCATTCATCCTTGTCACTGTAGATTTTGACTGAGACCTCCGCAGGATTATAGAAGTGTTTGGCATGCTCTGTAGTAACCACTCGTACATCCACCTTAGGCACAAACAAGACAGTTTCAGATCAACCAAGTAACAATATCGTTAGGAAGCACTTTGCAGTTTTGCCCAAAAACATAAGAAAAAAAAATCAATATCGACAAGAGAAAGCTGAAGTCTCACAAAACTGTAGTGTTTGATATTAATCTTTTTTTTT
>JAOWBL010000021.1:6860819-6872260 GCA_028564865.1 Zenarchopterus dispar | reverse complement strand
ATATTTATCGGTAAGCTTTTTTTTTCACAACCAGCAGTAACTGTTGAATTCCTTCTGTAGCCATGTTATATATCTTTCCATTCTCTTTTTGTGTAATCATTAGTCAATTTTGAATTTCCTCATCTCCTCCCAGAAGCATGGGAAGTTATTACTCTCTCATTTTGACTCATTAAAAAAATTATATACCTAAATAAAACTTATTGTTGAATTATATACTGCATATTTATTTTTATTACTACAGCCAGTGCCACTGCTGATGATTTTTGAGGGATTTTTATAGAAAATATGATTCTTTGCACCACTAAGCTTTTGATTTTTCTGGATTAATAGTGATTCAAATACAGCCGGAGGGTAGTCATAGTCTGGTCAGCCACGCTAATTCTTATTAGTCTGGCTCCTCTGGATTTGACTTTGATTCCTGGGGACAGTCCATGGACGCAAAGAAACTGCTACTTTGTCGGTTAGGCATGCAACCTCTCAGAGAAACAAAATAAATGGGAGGAGTACCAGACTCATTTCACAAGGCAGCCTCTTTGGGAAGAGTATATACATAGCAGACCAGGCTAAGTGTTTAATTTTAAAACCACTTTTGCTGTCCATGCTTCAGCACATGGACTCACATGTTATTCACATTATTTGATTCAGTATTAAATGTTACTTAAATATCAATACATTCCTTTGAGCACCAAATCAGATATTGATAGTATTCTAAGTTTTAGAGGCATTCAAATAAATAATTTTTTTTTTTAATTAATAAAAATTGAAAAGGTGGGCAAGTATCTAGTTTTTTCTGAGAACAGGCCTCTTCTTAAGCAGGATATACCTTGACCTTTGACCTGTGTTTCTCTTACTCATGTGTTTCATTGCACATAAAACTGTCATGATGGAAAACAGCTGCGTGGGGCAGGGTTTTAGTCTGGCTTTATATAAATACATGCCCCAGTCTTTCATTCATTGATTTTCTGAAACTGGCTTAGGATATCCACAGATATTGAAGAGTCTGTGTTTTATTTATTTATTTTTTTAATGGAGCACTGTATTGTAATAAAACAGTTTATGCATTTAAAAGCTAGCTACAGAACAATCATTGGATCTTTTCATCCACACTTCTGCAGGAGAGAGGCAGAGAGAGAACAAGGCCAATTCACATCAGCGGTATAGAGTGTAATCACAAAACTCTTGCAGTTCTGTTTTGTCCTCGCTACTCTTTGTATGTAGATGTTCCAGAATTAAGTTGTTTTCCTGATCTTTACATACTAATGTCTTTGTTTCCTACATGTTTTGATACCATTTCAGAACAGCTGATTCAGCAGGTTCAAGTCTATTAAGGAAACTGGAACTACAGCGAAATCGGTTTAATTCCAAAACGTCTGATTTTAATATACTTTGTTAAACTAAGTTTAAAATCCACAATGTAAAGTAAAAGAAAAGCGTGATGAAATTAACTGCGACAACTCCATTACTGACCCCATGTTGGGTAAAGGGGAGGCCATACCCACAACGCAAGTTTAAAAACAGTTTGTTAAATGACTATTGTTATTGTGTTAAAAATCACTTAGAAACCGCAACACCAAATTTCCTACTTATTAAACAGCTCACCCCAGGGAGCTGTAAAAGCTGGGACACCAAAAAAGGCAGTTTCAAAGCTGCGACGCTTCCTGTTACACCAACAAGAACCCGAAATGTCTCGGAAGATTTCAGCAAATCACTTGGTAGAGCTGAGTCGTGATGGTCCATCTGCATATTAGCGTTTCATCTAGAGCAGCTTGGCTGCTGAACAGTGTCACCTCCGCTACTTCCGTAAATAATCGCTACCAGCCAATCAGAGAAGAGCACAACGTCACTGGCCTGTCTCCTGGACGAGTACGTCGCTTGACGAATAATCGCGAGCGCGCACGTCAGCAGAAATTTCTGGGCATTAGCTGCAGGCTTCCAGTGCACTTAGCATGTAGCTTGAAGACTTCATTCATTGATCGTCCAGTCTGATTTTTATCTTATAAAAACTTGACAATGGTACTTACACCTCTAGTTTACTGGGCCCAACGCCATGAAGAAATTTACCTGCGAGTGGAACTGACAGACGCTCAGGTCAGAAACTTGCTTCTTGTAGGGAGAATTGTTCTTTCTGAGCTCCTACAGCTTTATTAATTACCTGTAGAGGTAAATATTGACTTCAATTAAAACTCTGCGTTCTTGTTGAAGCAGCGTTGCAATTTTACGCCGGAAGTTGAATAGAGAGAGAATTCTGGCTGATGGTTAATCTTTGCAGGGGAATTAATTGGTATCATGTTTTAAGAGCTTGCGTGTGCGTGCATGCGTCAGTCACGTGGGTTAATAATTGATCTCTCACGTAGACTCTTATCTACATTGTAATAAAGGTGTTTCTTTTTCAAAAGATTCTGTCCCCAGAGATGTCCAACAGCACCACACTTTCCTATAAAAACCTGACTGAAGTCAGGCATCACATTTAAAGACTGGTGATCATAACATGATTTTGTATGAATGCATCTGCAGAGATATGTATAACAGATTTAAATTGGAGACCATGTAAAAAGTGGCACAGAGAAGAAAAAGAGCACACAGAGGGGTGTCTGGATATAAATTAGTCTTTTAAGTCATTGTAGATATTGCAGATAATGAAAGTTGGATTTGATTTAGTATGATCCTGCTGTCATTGCAGTCTTGCAATGATATTTTGAGTGATTTCTATCCAAACACTTTTTTGTTTGTTTGTTTGAGTTTTAGTTATTTCATGATGTACCTATGTGTATCTTTTTGATCACCAAACCAGAGGAAAAACACAAGACACAGTTTTCTAAGGCACAGCTCAACCATTGTGTATCAAAAATGATTAATTTCCCCAACCAATTCTTCCAGGAAGTAAATTAATATTTCTTGTAAATGTATTATTTTGAGGTTATAGATGGTAAATGTAAGCTTTTCTTGTTTTTAACAATGGAGCACTGTAATTGGTTTAAGGTCGTTGACGCTGTACACAACACAGGAAGTAAACTGGAGCTTAAATTTTCATTTTGTAAGAGGAAGTATTATGCTCTTCATTTGCCTGCCTTTCTATTTGTAGAATATTGATGTCCATGTACACGAGAAAGTCCTTCAGTTTAGCGGTGAGAATACATTTATTGATTTTTGTTTCAAATTGGATAGATAGAAATGTTTTTTAAAACATTTTTAATTTGTGCCTTTTCATATTACGTATAGCCCAGGGGCGTGGTGCAAAGGGACAGCATGAATACCAATTCAGCTTGGAGTTTCTTTTGCCAGTAAAGCCGGAGGTACGTTTTTGTTTTAAACTTTGTGGGCTCCTTCCTTATGGATAACTTCTACTATGTCTCACTGCATTCATCACATGAACCCGTGTGCTCAGGTGAGCTACAAGTCCACGCAGCGGCAGGTAAACATCACAGTACGGAAAGAGCATCGAGGCTGGTGGGAAAGAGTGACCGTACAGGAGCGGAAACCTGTCTTCCTGGCTCCAGACTTTGATCGCTGGCTGGAAGAGTCAGATGCTGAGATGGAGATCCGGGAAAAGGTGAAACTAAATAAGTGTGTTTTTGTTTTGCTCTATTAAACATTGCAATCACAGACTGCTCATTACAGAATGTCACTGTTGCTGAAATTGTGTAATGACACTTCTATTACGGGTACTACAGGCAAAGATTTAGCACTTGTAAATGTTTTTTTTTTCCCACCACTTTGATAAGGAGGAGAAAAGGAACAGGATTAGGGCAGCAAGACACAAAGACCAAGGTGAGTGAACTTGCTGAGACTGACAATGTATTACCATATATTCCATGAGGAAAATTTCAAATGTAGCGCATATTATGCAGTAAATTTCAGACACTGAAAATGTTTGTCAGTTTTTGTTTAAGTGCATCAGTTCCCTGATAATAGTCTGTTTCTTTGAAATGTTTCAGGATTCCCTAGTGTGAAAACAGGATTTTTGTTGGTTTATAATCTGGTGCAGTTTCTTGGATTTTCATGGATCTTTGTCAACATGACTGTGCGCCTCTTTATCTTTGGCAAAGGTAAGAAATATGACAGTGATGTCGCAAAGTCTTTTATGTTTTTCATTGTTTGTTGACGTTAACAGAAACCTTGTAAAGATGGCTCATCTGTAATTTCAGATTCGCTTTATGACACATTTCACACAATATCGGACGTGATGTTCTTCTGCCAGATCCTGACAGCAGTTGAGGTCCTCAATGCTGCTTTTGGTGTAGTCCGTACAAGTGTTACTCCTACTCTGATACAGGTATGGGGATTTTTGGCCTTTTAAAAGAGTTTATATATCTAGCCCAGGAATATCTTTGTTGTACAAGGATTCATTTTTGTCCTGGCAATTTTTTTTTCTCCGCAGGTGGTCGGAAGGAATTTTATCCTCTTCGTCATTTTTGGTAGTTTGGAAGAAATGCACCACCGGCCCGTTGTGTTTTTCGTTTTCTACATGTGGAGTGCCATTGAGATTTTTAGGTAAAAATACATCAGTAAGCCAGTCGTGATGTAAATGCACAACATTTGTATATGGCTGGTATTATTCAAATAATATCTTAGTTTATATAAACAGACGGACAATGGGGGGTCATGTAAAAACAATGCATACGCACAAAATCATGCTTATGCTTTTTTTCAACTAACAAAGAAGTGAACGATTATAATAAAGTGAAATTTGACAAACGTAATACGAAAGTACAAGTTACTTCTTTCTGAATTGGTTTCTGGTCCTCCCTTTGTACCACTGATGCTTTTTATTTGATTTTTTAAATTATGTTTGTTATTCCAAAACCAAGACACCAAATAGAACAAATTTCCTTTTATTTACTTCAATGACAAGGATGTCATTGAAGTTTAAACTTTGTAAGATTGTGCCTCTTCTTTGTTGATTTTACTCTCATGTCAATTATGTTGTGGTGTCAACTGTGTATTTACATTTTAAGTTGAGGAGTGTCTGCTTCAATCCATGGCTAAAACTGTAGATGGAAGTGAAGCCCTTTCATGTGTATACAAATCCAAAAAGACTTGGATTTATTAAAAGAAAAAAAAAAGTATATATACCCATGGCTTTTTAAATCTAACAAAAATGCATATGTGCATTTCTTTTGAGCCTTATACCATGGTGCAATATTAAATACGTTTTTAAACTGTCATTTCAATGTAATTAATACAAGCATTCATTAGGACTCATTTAAAAAAAAAAAAAAAAAACTTCATACAAGGTGACGTATTTAGTACATGGATCTAAACTTAAAGACACAAGTTCTTATATTTTCTTATTAAGATTCACCAAGCAGCACACAGATGCAGCATTTTGTTTTGTGAGAATCCACATCAGGAAGTAATTTAAACTACGCTTCTCAGAGGACATATCTTCCTCTTACTAATGAGTGTTAGTGAATAGCGATCACAGATATTTTCCTGTCTAAAACTAACATGACACTCTTGACTTTTAGGTATCCATTTTACATGCTGGGCTGTTTCAACACAGAGTGGAAAACACTCACTTGGCTGCGGTACACAGTCTGGATACCGCTGTATCCATTAGGTGTTTTAGCTGAAGGTGAGCTTGTTTACTTCTGCTGAATTCACCATCATTTTTCTCATAATAATGAACATCTAATATTTCCACCCATTGCAGCTGTTGCAGTGATACAGTCCATTCCCATCTTTGATGAAACTAAACTTTTAAGAATCCCTCTGCCACAAGCCATCGGCACCTCTATCAGCTTCTCTTACGTCCTGTATGTCTATCTTGTCATCATGGTTTTGGGTAAGTCACCAGAAATACTTATCTAAACATTTGTTATGGTCTAATTTTATTTTTGTACTGATATTAATCTTCTTTAACCTTCTCTTCAGGCCTTTTTATCAACTGCAGTTATCTTTACAAGCAGAGGAAGAGGCGTTTTCGCACAAAAAAGAGGAAAGCTTATTAAGATTCAGAGACCACAATCCTCAAACACCTCTGATGCCTGCTTATCTCTGAACGCTATTTCAAGATTATCATACTCCAAAATCCTACTTCGGTCAAATAAGTTCCACTTTAATTATGAAGAACCTTTCTTTTCCACAAGCCATTTGCTGACACTTTCATTTCTTCCTTTACACCTAACATGAAAACTACAGATGATGCAATCCTTCAGTAGTGCATGAACAGTCCTATTTTAATATAGACTGGTTTCTCTTTTGTATAAACCGCACGTAGTAGATAACAGAAGAGCTGTCAGAGGCCATAGGACTCAACATCCTGTGTGATACTGGTTTTATTTTTCCACCTCTACTTTTGTTTTAAGTGCTCTGGTATTTTTGACCAAATGCAAACAAGTACTGATCATGAGACCCAACAGTTGTTATCTGATAGTCATTTATGTGTGAAGAGGGAGGAACAGTTTCATCAACAAACAGTTATTATTGAATCATGCCTCAAAGCTCAGGGAAAAGCATATTGGTGACAGAACACAAAGCATTTTATGTCCCTTAATGATCAATGATAAATCTGCTGTTAATATCAGAATTGGTCATCATCTGCTGATTTTTTTTCTTCTTTCATTCCTAAATGTCCACTTGTAAATTGAATGTTGACTTTAGCAGCTATTTCCTGTAAATGAGAGGTATGACTTGAGTGAAAATTGCATTTAAACCTTGTCAATTTGTGAAAAAAAGTCCTGAATAAACATAAAAAAATATGTACACGGTTATGTTTTCAGTCATCTGACTTGTTTTCTCAAATATCTTCTTCAAAAACAGTGTGGATCCACCCAGTGCTCAGTCCATCCCAGCTGAATCTGCAAGATTTCAGTCGATTCATATAAAAATCAGACTGACTTAGCTAGAGAAGTCTGTGTGCATGGGAACAATGGTGTGATTAAAATCCGCATACTGGGAGTCACCAGTGCTGGCCAGTTTGAGCTGCTGGGCAGCATGGGAGAGCTGGAAAGCTGCATCTGGATGGGCTGAGTCCGGCAGCATTGTGCACTCCCTCTCCAACAGATCAGCAACCCCTTTCAACAGCTCCCAAAAACCGAAAGCCAAGGCAGCCTTCCGCAGACGGTTCAGCTCCTGTCGGGGTAAAATCCAAATCCTAGAATATATATTTACAAAAAAAAATCTAGCCTATTACACAGAAATTTCAGGTATACTCACCTTATAAAAGGTCTGAGTTTTGTCTGGTAATTTTCTTGCATTTCTGAGGATCTTCTGGACATCAGTCTACAATGACAATATAAATAAGGAAGTGATGACAAACAATTCAAAATGTTTTGACCATGGCTCAACATAAATCATAAGGGAGGGGGGGAAAGGAGCAGGATTCAAATCCTTTGTCTTCGGAACATGGTTAATTAATGAAAATTAACTTTTGCAATTTTAACAACTTTGGGTCCCCATAGAGGTTAACCCTTAGTGCTCAAGAGGGATGGTGCTGTAACAGGAGCGCGCCCTTGGTAAACTCATGGGAATAACAACTCCTTATATGGACATAATGTGGGTTTGAGTTTATAAGTCACATCTTCCAGCTTTACAAGATGCATTTCTAAGGGACTATTGAATATTACAGCCTCTATAAACATTTTAACATAAACTGGGGGAAAAAAAACCCAGCCTAAATGCTCTGAACTCTAAGGGTTAAGTTGCTGAAATCTAAAGAAACATCTTAGATGTGCTGTAAGGATGTGACTTTCCAACTTTGTAGTTGTGTGTTTAAGTTATTAAATTAATGCTAGTCACAGAAGAGACATTCATGCAGGTTTTAGTAGATAATTACAGCATACTTAATATGTTGGACATATTCAACGTTGTACCACTAAATATGCTTTTAATTAATTCTTAAAATCTTATGTTTCTGCAATTTATCTTGTCTCAATGGATTTTTACTGCACCTGTAATCCACTGGCCTTTATCCACACAGTGACATTCTGGGCATAACTTCGTTTGACTGGTGGCTGCACAGGAAAAGGACTTTTACTGTCATCCTCTCCATAGGGATTTTCAGCTGCCTCTAAAATACCAGAAAGATCATGAAACAGTGAAATCAGTTGATCAACAGCATCAAGATCATAACAGAAAGACAGGTAAAGTGCTAGATTATCTACAGAGTTATTTGATCTTTAAAACAATATAACCATGACATGAAGGGTTACAGAGACGTGTTTAATGAAACATGTCAAAATATCCTGAAAATGACAAACTGACATATTGGAGAGGCAGTATTACCTGAGATTGGTCCCAGACATGAGATCTTGCCCAGCCAAGGCAGAGGCTCTGTGCCAGGCTCAAACAAAGACATCATCAAATTCGACTTTTTCTTGCTGTCTGCTTGAGAATACAACATCCCATACCACTCAGGCCTGGACAAGGAAAACAATGTAAATGTAGCCATGTGTTTATAAAAATATATGATCTATTACTCTACAGATGATCAAACAGGAATGCTATTTTCAGTTATAAAGAATGATGTTATATCTCACCCCAGTTGGACCAGGGCTACCATTCCTTCAACCTTCAGACTTCCATGTAAAAGAACACAAAAATTGGGACTTTTGCCTGCCATTTGGCTCACAGAAGGTTCCTCTTCAAGCTCATCTGTGGCCCCCGTGCCAACCTCATCCACATCTGAAGTTGAATGGAAGTAAAATAAGTTTATGTCTGTTTCATGAACACTAGGGGTTTATGGATTTTCTTCTCCATCTTTAAAGTCACGTGCATCTCTTTGCTATTCTTTTTCTTTTTTTTTTTGCCTCCCTCTTACTGTTTTGTACAACTTGCAGCATTTGCTGAATTTGCCTCATTGCAACAAGATGTCATTTCCTGAAAAACTGTAATAACAACCAGCAAGCGATTCTAAAGTCTGGGAACAAAAAGCAGAAGGAAATGAGTCAATGAGCGGTCTCACTTTACTTGTTAACTCGGTACTTATTTTAGTGAGAACTTATTAAAACAAAAAGCACTAAATGTCAAAACGTGCTGCCCATCCAATTCATACTTCAACAGACTGATACAGTAATAATGTTGAAACACACCTTTGTTTACAGCAACAGGAAGTACCAAGTGTCTGGATATTACAGGAGGACTGGAAATGTCAGCAATTTCAATAAAGCCCACAATTTCCAGATCTGAAAATTGTATAAGAACATGGATTATTTGTTTTAAAATATATACTGTTAAAATTAAGATACAAGTGTTAGGACCTGCTTAGTACCTGTACTGACTGTTCGGGGGATGGGTTCCACTTCTTCATCAACCAAGACAGGCTCAGGACGAGGAAACACCTGAACATCTGACGACAGATTCCCACAGTGCAGGACCGCGTGGAAGGGAGAGTATGCGTAATCAATCAGCCTCCTGTAGAAATTTATTTCAATTAAATTCAATTCAACTTTATTGATTACTGAAATGAACTACATTCACTTTAGAATTGTTAAAGTTTATAGTTCCTTCAGTGAACATTTGTTTGTAACATTTGTTTTTGCACAATCAACTTCAAGGGCTTCAGAGCAGCTCCCTTTAAAGGAGTCAGTGTTTTTTTCCCCTTTTAAATCAGTTTGTTAAGTCTCTTTGAGTCATTTGGTCTGATGTTGCTGCCCCAGCAGATGACTGCACATAAAACTCCATTCTCCATCATCATCTTATAGACGATATGCAACATCTTGTGGCAACTACTGAAAAAAACACAAGTTTTCTCAAGAAGCACACCCTGCTCAGTTCATGTGTACAGCCTCAGTGCATGTAAAACCAAGGCTGCTGTCCAGATCTCTATAGTTCTTCACCACCTTCACATTTTTCCAAGGATGTAAAAAGTGTTCAGTTTATTTCTGGTCCTACTAAAATCCAATACCATCTCCTTTGTCTTGTTCATGTTCAAGGTGAAGTGATTGTTCCCACATCATCAGCGTCTTTGCCCAGCACTGACACATACCACAACAACAAAGCCAGTTGAGTCTTTCTGGAGATGACAGAACTCTGCGTTGTACTGGAACTCTGAGATGTAGAGAAGTGGTGAGAGTACAGTCACGCTGCAGTGAACCTGTACTACTCACCACCTACTCAAGCCTGTTAGTCAGCTAGTCAACGACCCAAGCAATTTGAAGACATTGACCTGTGTTCTCCAGTGTTCATCACATGGCAGTGCAGGCTTAATCATGGTATATTCACTGGAGGAATCAAAAAATTATCCTCACATTTTTCTTACCCAAACATAGCTTGTACACTCTTCATGCACAGCGGTCCATCTAAAGTGAAGATCTGTCCATCCCCTCCACTGAGACGAAGAAGCTCCTCCAAGTTGTCCATTGCATCAGTCATTTGTAACTGCAGTTACACAAAACAATGAACCTGATTTAATTAATTCTATCAAATCAACCAAAAGCTTTAAATTACTGAAACATAAAATATCTGTAAAAAAAACCCCTACAAGTAGTGGAAGTAATGGTGTTTGCAAAGCAAAACTATGTCAAAATGTGTAAAAACAACAAACAAACAGCCAGTTTATAATTCTCACATTTATCAAACAGGCTGTAATTTATAAAAATGCTTGTAGTTGCATTTTCCAGTTTCCAGTTACCATGGAAAAAAACAAACATGAAAAACAAAAAAGAAAGTGTGGTTAAGTACCTCCTCTGCATTGGCTATGCACATGATGTAGAGTTTGGTAGGGAAAGGAAAAGGGAGTGGGAACCTCTTATCTTCCCCACGTTGCTTTAAGTTTTGGAGAGAGTGGCGCAGAGAGCCTTTTCCAATACCAAGAGATCCATCAGTAACCAGCACCACCTATTGGACAAAAGAGGAAGTTTAAAGAAACATGAATACCTGCAGGAGAAGTACTCAAGTTCCCTTTATTGCACAGAAAGTATTGACTTTCCCCTGAAGAAGCAATAAGAAATGATTTTATTATTGTTGACTATTGGAAAAATATTTGATTGTGTGAATAACTGCCCACGTCACGCTCTTTAAATGTGCCCACTCCACAGAGATTATGGATTTTTTACACTAAACAACTTCTACAACACTTATTTCACTTCATTCATTCAGGGGAAGGAACGATGCAGCGGGGGGTACAAGTCAGTGTCTTCCTTGTGCTGGTTCCAAGCCTGGACTAATCTGTACAGGTTGGCGAAGCAGAGACAGAGATGTGAAGGGTGTAAAGCAGGTTAGGGTGGTGAAGATAGAGGGAAATGTACTGACAGAAGCCAGAAGTCTGATAACAAGATGGAAAGAATACTTTGAAGAGTTGATGAATGAGGAAAATGAGAGAGAACCAAGAGTAGAAGACGTGACCGTGTGGACCAAAGATCAGTAAAGATGAAGTTAGAAGGGCACTGAAGAGGAAGAAGAGCGGAAAGGCACTTGATCCTTCTGATACAGTATACTTGTGGAGGTATGGAGGTGTCTGGGAGAAGTGGCAGTAGAGTTTTTGACTCTGTTGTTCAACA